>PVKB01006604.1:0-56893 GCA_004027205.1 Ctenodactylus gundi
TGTAGCCCAGCGTGAAGGCCCTGGGCTCAACCCCCAGGAGTACACACAAACAAACAAAACAGCTCTCAAATAAAGAAACTACATCCAGATCTGTGGGAAAGGGTACGATACAGGGGCATGGCCAAGAGGAAACAGGTGCGTGTTCTTCTGCAGGGCTTTGTCTGTTCGATGGTGTGGGGGACTGAACCCAGGACACGCGGTGTGTACTCCATCCCCAGGCCCTTCTCACTGCTTAGGAGAGGCAGCTTCTTGCTAAGGGTCCCAGGCTGGGCTCAAACTTCCAATCCTCCTGCATTCGCCTCCCAAAGCGCTAGGGTGACAGGCCTGTGCTACCAGGCCCAGCTATACAGGTTTTATATTTATTGCTTGATAGTGATTTCCTCTGCTGAAACTTTTCTCCTTCTAAATGAGCGTTCCTGCTTGTACTAAACCCTGCCTTCCTTCCTTCACACAGACCGCTCCAGCGGCCCCCGCCCAGCAGACGCCATGTTTTGTTTCTGTTTCAGTGTAAAGAACTGGCCAAATCCAAGGCAGAGGTGGCCTGCATGGCCCTGTACGAGACGCACGTGCTGGTGGTGGGGACCCAGCGAGGACGCGCGTTCGTCAGTGCCAGGAAGGACGTGCAGGACGATTTTGCCAAGTACTGTACGTGGTCACGTTTTATCCCTCGTGTCCCATGACCTGTGAATGTCTGTGAGCAAGGCTTACGTCACACTTGCTTCTGAGACACTCGAGTCACCCTCACTGGGTCCGACCCAGCCCGTCGGCCGGGAGGCCTGGGGTGGCTGCGTCCCACCCAGAGCTGCCACAGGTGCTCTGCGGTTTGTCTTCTGGTTTGGGAGAGTAATCTGAAGGTGATGGACTGTCTTTCGTTTGTAAAAAATAAGCCCACATTTCATGAAATTCTTCTGTGTGCGTGCATGTGAGTGTGTGTGCGTGTGTCCCCACATGCAGCACACACACACAGTTCAAGAGCGTGGCCTCAGGGCCTTCCCACTGAGCTATATCCCCAGCCCATTTTGATTTTTGATTTTAAGAGAGTGTCTTGCCAAGTTGCCCAGGCTGGGACTGAATGTGCCTCAGCCTCCCCGAGTGCCAGAATGACAGGCCTAAGCCACCATCTTCTGCCGGCTTTCTAATCGTTAATGTTTGCATGGTACTTTTTCTCCACCATCTACTTTCAACTCGGCATGTCTTTACATTTCAGTTGTGTCTTTTCTAAACCATAGTGAGGTTTTTTTTTTTTTTTTAAATGAAATTCTCTGCGAGTCTTTTGTGGAGATTGCTCACCTGTTTACAACTTCTGTAATTACAGTTTAGTTTAAGATTTCGACCATGCATTTTATTTGATTTGTTCCATATGTCCTCTGTTCCTTTGACCTTACTGTCCTGCCTTATTTTGGACCAAAAAATGTTTTCCAGTATATTTTGTTTCCTCTGGACCTTTACGCTCTTTATTTTTTTCTATTAGTTGCTTCTGGGATAACAATATACCCTAATTTGTCCCAGTATTTCTAAAAATTAATGATTTGCTACCACACATTTAAGAATCTTAAACATTATCATTCTGTTTACTTCCCTCTAGTTTAATGCGATAAATCCCACAATACCTGATTATAAATTTGGCTTTAAGTCATCATTTGCTTTCCAAAAAAAACTTTTAAAATAATATTTTCTATTTACTGCCTATGTGCCATTTTCAGCATTTCAAGTATCCTTGTTTCTTCTCATGTATCTGGATTCTCGCGTAAGTTGACTTTTAGTCTATGGCAATCTCCTCAGCGTTTCTTGTAGTGTGGGTCTAATGGTAACAAATACTCCAGGATTTTTTTTACCAGATGTTATGGTTTAGATCTAAAGGTTCCCAAGCCAGGCCCAGGGGCAGAGGCCTGGGATTTTGGTGCTCTGAGAGGCTGAAGCAGAGTTTGCGCCTGGCCTTAGCAACTTAGTGTGATCTTGTTTCAAAATAAACAATAGGAAAAAAAGGGGAGGCTGGGATGTAGCTCAAAGAAAAGGCCCTGTGTTCAATCCCTAGTATCACAAAATAAATAAATATATGCATGCTTATATATTTAAAAAGTAAAATAAAAGATTCCCTAAAAGACTCATGTGTTTGGAAGGTGACTGGATCATGGGGTGCTGTTCCTCAGTGGATCTGTCCACCCATAGGTGCGTCCAGTAGCTGGTGCTGTCGGGAGGCAGGGCCTGGCGGGAGGGCGTCACCAAGGGCTTGACCGGAAGTGTCTGGCTCCTTCCCTCTTTCTGTGCTTCCTGGCCACCGTGGAAGGAGCAGCTGCCCTCTGCCAGGCCCTCTCACCAGGCCTCAGGCAGCCACAGACTGAACCTTCAGAAACCATGAGCCAATCTAAAGCAATGGGTGTTGGGTGTTCTGTCCCCGTGGTGGGAAAAGCACTATGGCACTAGAAGATGTCTGTACTTCACCCTTGCCGCTGTTTTCAATTGTGGTCACATAGCACAAAACACAAGTATTCCATCTTCGCTATTTTTAAATGTACAGTTTACATCATTAAGCATATTCACCTTGTCGTAAGCCAGGCCTGGTGGCACAGGCCTGTTATCCCAGCACTCTGGGGAGGCTGAGGCAGGAGGATCTCCATTCCAAGCCCAGCCCGGCAGCAGCTGAGTGACTTAATGCGACCTTATCTCAAAATCAAAATTTTAAAAATGGGAAGTGGATGCGACTCCTTGTGAAGGCCATGGGTTCAGTTCTCACTACCACACACACACACACACATTGTTGTAAGGCAGATCTCTGGACTCTTGTAGATCTAAACTCCATTCCCACTGACACATACCAGTTACTCCTACCTCCCAGCCCCTACAAACTACCATTCTACTTTCTCGTGCTGTGAATTTGACTGTCTTAAACACATCCTATAAATACCAGGTGTGGTGGTGCACAGCTGTAATCCCGACACTGGAAGCTGAGGCAGGAAACCTCAGCCTTAGCAACTTAGAGAGACCCTATCTCCAACATAAAAACTAAAAGTAAGTTGGAGGTTGATCTCAGTACAAAGGCTTGGGTCCAATCCTCAATACCACAAATAAAGGGGGGAAAACCTTCTTATAAATAGATGATACTTTTATGTGATTTTGCAACAGGCTGATTGTCTAAGTGTAATGTCCACAAGGTTTAGCTGCTGACATATGTGACAGCCTCCCTTTTTCAGGCTGACTAATACTTCACGGTGTCTGTCCGCATTTTGTCCACTTACTCTTCACGAGGTCAGAGGAGATGGGGCACGTTCTGGGCGGCACGGCTGTACACCACCTGTGGTCATCTGGGCTGCTGTCTCCTCTTGTCAGTGTGCTACTGGGAGCAGGAGTGAGCCGGGATCTCTTCCAGGCCCCGAATGCAATTTTTGGCTATGTATGCAGAAGTGAGATTGCCAGACGGAAGGATAAAGTTCAGGCTCCAATTTACAATCTTCCTGCCTCAGCCTCACAGAGAGCTAGGATTACGGGCATGTGCTACCATGCTTGGCTTGAATTTCTTTCTTCTGTTTCTTTTTCTTTCTTTCTCTCTCTCTTTTTTTTTTTTTTTTTTTTTTTTTTTTTTTTTTTTTTTTTTTTTTTTTTTTTTTTTTTTTGGTACTGGGGATCAAGCTCGGGACTTTCCTACTGTACTTCACCCCCAGCCCATTTTTATTTTTGAGTTTTGAGACAGGATCTTGCTAATTTGCGCAAGCTAGGCTTGACCTTTCAATCTCCTGTCTCAGCTTCCCAGAGTGCTAGGATTACAGTACTGTGCTGCCAGGACCAGAAGAATTTCTTATATATAATTTTTAGATACTATGAAGAAATTTTTAAATGAATTTTTTAAAATTTCAAAATTAAGAACCATGCTTAGCTCATGACTCACACAACAGGCAACGCAGTGAGTAGCATTTGTCTCGGGGGCTATAGTTTATTGACGCTCCATTAGGTGAACTCCCCGGGCACTCGTGTTAATTTGTTACCTCTTTTTCACCTCTCACGTGACCCAAAAGCCACCACTGCTTGGGGTGCCCATCACTGAGTTTCACGAACTCCCTTCTCCCAGCCTACTTCACTTGTTCTGACTCACGATCATGCATGAAAATTGCTTTGCAGAATTGCATACACATTGCTGTACCTTTGTATTTATTGGATTACTGAGGTTTTTCTGACATAATTTACTTGAACACAATTTTTGCCTTTGTTTGAGTTTAGACCACAAGTGCCTT
The DNA here is from genome assembly GCA_004027205.1 of Ctenodactylus gundi. NCBI lineage: Eukaryota > Metazoa > Chordata > Mammalia > Rodentia > Ctenodactylidae > Ctenodactylus > Ctenodactylus gundi. The sequence goes on from PVKB01006604.1 coordinate 4,227, forward strand.
GTATGAGCCTCCCCAGCTCAGGAAATGGTTATGTAGCATTTTCCAGGGCGACAGGTCTCCATCTGTTGCCTGTCTACTCCAGCTGTGCCCTTCCTCACGGGCTGTGTGGGTACGGGTGCTGGGCTCTGTGGCCATGTCTCCTGTGGCAACTGGCACGATGTTTTCCTTGGTCAGAAAAGGACCAGGTTAGGGATGGGGGGCAGGAAGATGAAGGAGCTTCTCTTCCTGTTTGACCAGCAGTATTTGGGGAGTCTGTTGGCAATTGCCCCTTGTCCGGGACAGTGGGCCCTCTCCCACGCTTCCCAGGGACCCCAAGGAAACCCAGTGGGTCCTCAGAACATCCCAGAAGGACACCTCAGTGGCGTTTGTTGGCACCATACCTCAGGTAGCTTCCAGAGAGTTCCCAATCACCAGCACACAAGGCCCACACCCGGCCTACAGGGCCACGGGCCAACAGTCTGCTCTGCCACCCTCAGAGCACAGTGCCCTACCTGCCTGCCCAGGAGACGTCCCGTCCTGGAGGCCATGGCCACATTCTCTGCACAGAAATGGGATCCCAGCCCTGGGGCCACCTTCGCCCTGATCTGGCCCTTCCTCGGGACCCATCTAAGCACCTGTGGCTGTTCCTGTGACCTGCTGCTTAGTCTTCACGGTTCCCAGTTCTCATCCAGCGCAGGGCCTGTGTACTAAACTATATTCCCAGCCCTTTTGCGGGAGGGGGGATGTGGGCAGGGGTTGGGGTAATGGGGATCCAACCCAGGGCCTTGGCACTGAGCTGTACCCCCAGCCCACTTGTTAGGGGTCTCAATAAATCATTAAGTTGCTAAATTGCCTGTGATCTTCCTGCCTCAGCCTCCCAGAGCGCTGGGATTCCAGGAGGACGCCGCCATGTTTATCTCCTTCCCCCTTCCTTCTTTCCATCCGTGCAAGGCAGACAGTGAGGAAGGGGACAGTACACGCGCGGGCTACTGACCTGCTGCCTCTCTGCTGTCGCAGGCACCGTGGAAGCGCCGGCGGCGGAGGAGAAAGCGCCCTGTCCAGCCAGCGGGACGCCGGCGCCCTCGGGAGAGGCCGCAACCCTGCGCCAGGCCGTGGAGGACTGCTTCCGCTTCTGCTACGGCAAGTCCTGGGCGCGTGGCCCCGAGGGCGTCCTCCTGGACGCGGAAAAGCCCACTGGGCCTGGGGGGCTGGCATGCACAAGGCCCTGGCCTCGAGTCCCCAGCACCGCGTAGAAAAGCAGCCGGGCGTGGTGTCCTATGCTCGTAACCCCAGCACTCGGGAGGCTGAGACAGGAAGGTTGCTGTGGGCTCCAGGCCAGCCTGGACTACACGGCAAAAAGCCTGCCTCAAAGAAAAGAAAGGAAATCAGTAGTAGCCCATGTGCCCCTCGAGAAAAACAAGCCAGCTCCTCTTTTGTCTTCTCTCCTCTCCTCTCTTCTCTGTCTTTCTTTCCCCCCTCAGTACTGGGATTGTACCCATGGCCTTTGCACTGAGTTACATCCCCAGCCCTTTTATTGATCGACTGATTTTAGCTTGAGACAGGCTCTTGCTAAGTCACTAAATTGTCCAGGCTGGGCTTGAACTGACCCAGACTGGGTCTTCCTGCCTCAGCCTCTCCGGCGCAGTGCAGTTTTAGGAGCCGTTCGTTGTGAGTTCAGCGTCCCTCACCCCCCAAGACATCCCTCCATCTCCTCATACCTTTCCACTGGCATGAAGATGACAGTTTTAAAACACACACCATGTTAAGAAGCTGTAGTTCTCTGTGAAAAGTGGGGCTCCCACACCTCAGCAGCCAAGACATGAAGCCCTGTTGATATTATGGGGTTTTGCTTGGGTGTGTTTTTGTGGAAATTTTCATATTGAAGTATATCCGTCACCTTTGTTTAATTTTGAGTCAGGGTTGCACTATGTTGCTCAGTTAATCCAGGCCAGGCTTGAACTCGCAATCCTCCTGCCTCAGCCTCCCTGAGTGCTGGGATATCTTCGTTCCTTTCTCTTTGATGGGATACATTACCTGATGCCCCATTTATGGGAGGAAAGTGTTTTTATTTTAGCTCACAGTTTCAGAAGGTTTCCATCCATTTATGGGCAGTTAGCCATGGTGGAAGCACAACATGTTGGATTACCTGGAGAAAAGCTGTTCACAGCATGGCAGACAGGAAGCCCAGTGAGTGAGGCAGGGCAGAGCTAATGTATACCCTTCCGGGTCATGCCCCAGCGATCTGCCCCTTCCAGGTCAATCCTTGGGAATCCGCCCTTCCAACCAGGCATTACCTCTTATATGGAATCCATAGATAGTCTACAACACCCAAATGCATGAGAACATTCCAGAGCCAAACCGTAACACAGGATTCCAGGTCTGTGCCACTGGTCCCTCCCTGCCGTCAGCCTAAGTCCCTATGCGGGTGGAGGTGAAGCGGGCTTGTAAGGTGTGACAGGCACAGTTGGTGAAGCTTTGGGCTGGGGGTCTCTGCTTCTTCCCGGGTCACCAGGGGGTAAACCAGGGGAAGAATCTCAAATTTGACAACCACCAAGAGAACAAAAACCATGGTATAAGTTTTTAATTTGGGCCATCGGGTTGGAAATTGTATTACTCTTGTGAAGTAGAAAGGAATATAACACTTTTTACATTTTAATTTAATTTAATTTTGGTGGTACTGGGGATTGAGCCCAGGGCCATCACACCGACCTTCATCCATGGCCCTTGCTAGTTTCTGAGAGAGTCTCATTACAGTTGCCCAGGCTGGGTTCAACTTACGATCTTCCTGTCTCAGCTTACCAGAGTGCTAGAATTATGGGCACGCGCCATCAGTCTAACTTAACGTGTTTCAAAGCCAGACACGGCCACTTGCGTCCATTACCCTAAATGAAAGGGGCAGGTGGAATCACAGGGCCAGGCCACTTAAAGCCATGTGCTCCCTCCTGTAGGCAAAGCGTTAGGGACAGCGGTGATGGTGCCGGTCCCCTATGAGCAGCTGCAGCGAGACCCTGCGGCTGTGGCAGTGCGGGGACTTCCGGAGGGCGTCGCCTTTCAACACCCAGACACCTATGATCTGGCCACCCTGAGGTGGATTCTGGAGAACAAAGCAGGGATCTCATTCGTCATCCACAGGTGACCCGCTGGTGGGAAGATGAGCCCGCAGCTCTGTTTCGGTCTGTGTGTTAAATGTGGCCTGTCACATGTGCAAGTCGATTGTCCCGATGTGTGCGGCTGTCTTTCCCGTGTTCACGCTGGGTAACGGTGTTGGTTTTCTTGCAGACCTTCCCTAGGTGCCCAGAGCCAGCCAGGTAAGTGACAGCTTCTCGCCTTGGTGGCTGTGCCGAGCTGCTGAACTTCTTCTGCTGTTTCAAATGAAAATGCAAATACACATGTGGACACTTTGTTTTTTTGTTTTTTTGTTTTTTTTTTTTTTTCTGTACTGGGGATTGAACCCAAGGCCTTCCCCTGAGCTAGGCCCCAGCTTTTTTTTTTTTTTTTTTTAATTTTGAGACAGGGTCTCGCTAGTTCTCTTTTTGTTTTTGTTTTTGAGACAGGGTCTCACTCTCTAGTACAGGCTGGTTCTGAGCTCACTACGTAGCCCAGATTGGCTGTGAACTCAGAGCAATCCTCCTGCCTCAGCCTCCCAAGTGCTAGGATTATAGGCATGTGCCATTACACTCAGCTTTATGTGATGCTGGGGAATTGAACTCAGGTACTCAGCACTTGCTAGGCAAGTGCTTTAACCACGGAGCTATTTGCTAATTCTCCTGCCTCAGCCTCCCTAAGTGCTAGGACTATAGGGCTGTGTGCCACCACGCCCAGCTCCCGGGGCACAGCTTTTGCTTTATCCTCCTTGAAGAGGTACTCTCTGCCCCTCCAGGCTGGAGACAGGTGTCTGTAGGGGGACAGATGTCTGTGGGGGAACAGGTGTGGGGAGGACAGGTGTCTGTGGGGGGACAGGTGTCTGTAGGGAGACAGGTGTCTGTGGGGGGACAGATGTGGGGGGACAGGTTTCTGTAGAGGGACAGGTGTCTGTGGGGGGACAGGTGTGGGGGGACAGGTGTGTCGGGGGGGGACAGGTGTCTGTAGGGCCCAGGTGTCTTCGTTACTTTTTTGTTACTGGGACAGAATACCCGGCATCCTCATCGTATGGGAGGAAAGATTTGTTTTTAGCTCACGGTATCATGAGGCCACGGGCCATTCATGGTGGCTGGTGGTGGCAAGAAGGTCCCGCTGCTCAGGGCATCATGAGAAGAGGAAATCAAGGGCCTGCAGAGGCCGGGGCAGGATTCTATACTTCCAGGCCACAGTGGCGGGCCACATGTAACCCACCCCAGGCCTGTAATCGGCCACACCCCCACAATCCTCCCTCCTGACCAGGCCCCACATGCTAACAGCACATGAAATCCACAGATAATCCACCACATCCAAATGCAGGAGGCTTCTGGGGACATTCCAGATCCAAATCATGACAGTCACTGAGAAGCAGCCTCGCCCGGGCCAGCCATTGTTGGGTTGGGAGGGGACCGGGATGTGCTGCTGGGCTTTTGAGACTTAGGTGTAGGGACGGATCACGACCGCCTAGGAGAGAAGATCATAGAAGATGCACGGTGCTCTTGGGGTGGCCGGAGGGGGTTCCTGTGGGCCCTGCGGTCAGGGGACCAGAGGAGTTTGGTCAGAAAGACCTTGTGGGGCTTGACGCTGTAACTCAGTAATCTCAGCTGAGGCGAGAAAGACTGTGTCTCAAATAAAAAAATAAAGCCAAGTCTGGTGGTACAAGTTTGTCATCCCAGCACCCTGGGAGGTTGAAGCAGGAGGATCACAAGTTTGAGCCCGGTCTGGACAATTTAGCAGTTTGGTGAGAACCTGTCTCAAAATCAAAAGTGGGTTCAGTACCCGGTCCTACAAAGTAAATAAATAAATTAAAGAAAATTAAAAATAAACAACGCTGAGATGTAGCTCAGCGGCAGAGCACCTCTGAGTCTGATCCCCAGAACCGCCCACAAAGGGGAGCTTCTTGGAGAAGCAGACCCTGGGATCAGCAGGACTCCACATCACACGGTCAAGGTCTGGAATAACAACAGCATCTGCAGCCGCCAGGTATTTAGTGCCTCTGGGGTCGGTGCTCCGTGGTCTTGGCCTTACACAGTTGCTCTCCACATTCCCAAGGGCACGTGGGGCTGGCTGCTGGAGGACCCGATGCTATTATACCATAACACAGTACAGGGGACTCAACAGTTGCCATACATATAAAAATACCAAAAATATAATTTGCACCTGGTGGTGTAGGCCTATAATACCAAGCATTCTGGGAGGCTGAGGCAGGAGGATCTCAAGTTCAAGTCCAGTCTGGGCAACTCAGCCACTTACTGAGAGGTTTCCAAGGAACAAACAAAAAGTAAGTAGATTAAAGGACTGAGGGTGTAGCTCAGTGCCGAGACCCTGGGTTCAATCCCCAGGACCCACTCTCCCCAGATTAAATTATGAAATGTAAAATAAAGCATAAAAGTGTAAACAGAGGATCATTACAGATTAACCCTCCAGATTGCACTTGTTAAAACGTAACCGTAAAAGCTCAAGACTGATTTGTCTTGATATTTAAAGTAAAACTAATATTATGAGAAAAATTATGCAGGTACTAAATTTAATTGTACAGGTCCCGAAAGTCAAAGGGAAATGTTTGTACATGTTCAGAACAGCTATTTTTGTCCTAGATATTTTGAACCACTAGGTGGTTGAACTGTGGACTCAGACTCAGCTGCATCCCTAGCCGATTTTTTAATTTTGATTTTGAGACAGGCTCTTGCTACTTCACTAAGTTGTCCAGACTGGATTTGAGCTTGTGATCCTCCTGCCTCAGCCTCCCAGAGGGCTGGGATTGATTATAGGCCTCTATCACTGTTTTGAAACCACCTTTTCTGTGAGGGAGGCTTGGTGAGGCGATGAGGTTGCCCAGCTGGAGGGTGCAGGCTGGGACCCACCCTGCTCTGGCTCTGCCTGTCTTCACCCCTCCACCACTCCCACCATGCAGCTTTGAGTTGGTCCCACCCCCCTCCCCACTCGCGGTGACCTTGAGCTGAGAGTTCTGTCTTTTCTGTGTCTGCTTCTCAGTGTGCATGCCTCTGGACGCTGGCCATGCCCCACAAGGTGACAGCAATCCACACATGTCATTTCTCCTCCTCACAGGCGGCCCAGAGACAGGAACCGATGCCGAGAGGTCCGTGCTGTCACCGGTTGAGAGGTAAAGAACATGTAAGAAGCAAAATCCACATCTGAGCCAGTCGTGATGACCCTGGCCTGTCATCCCAGCATCCTGGGAGGCTGAGGCAGGAGGATCCCAAATTCAAGGCCAGCCTGGGCAACTTAGTGACTTGACAAGGACCAAAGAGCCCAGTGGTACAGGCCTGTAATCCTGGCACTTTGGGAGGCTAAGGCAGGAGGGTCACAAGTTTGAGTCCAGTCTGGGCAATTTAGTGACTTAACCAGACCCTAAGGGGTAGGGATGTGGCTTATTGTGATACTGTGAGGGCCTTTGGCTAAATCCCTAGTACCTCACCAAAAAATAAATAAATAAATAAATAATGTAAATCTACCTCTGAGCCCAAAGTGGTAGTTTCTAGTGTTGAAAGGGCTTTGTTTTAACAAGTGCAATCTGGAGAGTTAATATGGCATTCTTCCTTATTCTTGATAACTTTCACTCAAAGGCATGACAGAAATTACCAGACTGTGTGTGCCTTTGGTTTTATAACAGATTTTTAATACTGTTCATGGTAAAGCTGAAGCAACTTTGCGAATCTGTTGATGGGTGGGGGCTTGGTGACGTGGGGACTAGGGCACTTGTCACGCCACCTGTCCTGACCAGGGCCCCTTCTCCCTGCAGCTGTGGCCCCATCGGCGTGAAGACTGAGCCCTTGGAGGACACCGGTAGGTCCAGCACTGCCCTAAGAGCTGTGTGTCTGTCTAGCAGGTTATCCCTGGTGTGCTTTCTTGTTTTGCTACAAAGAAAAAGAGGCCAAAGACACTAACCTCAACTGGGCCTTATATTCAGAATGCAGGTTGATTGTCCCTTTCTGAAGTGTTCGGACCAGATGGTTTCAGATTTTGGGTCTTTTGTTGAATTTTGGAATCTCTGTGTATATGATGAGAAATCTTGGTAGGAACCCCAGCCTAAAGGGAAAATTCATTGTTTTATATATACTTTAAGCACATAGCCTAAAGGTCATTTCCCTTCCTTCCTTCTTTCCGTCCTTCCTGTCTTCTTTCCTTCTGTCCTTTCTTTCCCCATACTGTGGTGAGTACCTACTTTTTGGCGTTTATTTTGCAATTCTAGAAATTGAGCCAGAGCCTTCACACTGAGCTATATCCCCAGACCTTTTTTATTTTTTTATTTTATTTATTTTATTTTATTTTTGTTTTGTTTTGAGATAGTGTCTCACTAAGAGACTAGCTGAGCTCAGACTTGGCAATCCTCCTGCCTCAGCCTCCCGGAGTGCTGGGATCCCGGGCCTGCACCGTCTCGCCAAGCTGAGCACCTGCATTTTGACCATGACACACACACACCCCGACTCGAGGTCTGGTGCGGAGTCTTCCAACGCGGCATCAAGCCCATGTGCAAACGTTTCTGGACCTTGCAGCATTTCAGATTTCAGTTTGAGATGGAAGATGCTTAACCTGGAATTCTGCTCAAACAAAGAGAACCTTTGGATTTGGCAAATCCTAGCCTCTAAGGTGTCACTCAGTAGAGATACTTGTGGATAAAACATCACTTTAGTTATATTTAAATTGCAGCCCATGTTTGGAATGAGGAAAATGTCTTTGCCGGCATTTGGCCCTGGAGCGCAGCTTATCAGTTGTGCGGTTCTTACCACCGGGCACGTCTCCGGCGTCATTCGGCTTTTCTGTCATCTCTAAATTCCCCGAGCTGTGCGCACATCAGCGTGTCAGTGGACAGAAGACAGCGCCGTCCAACAGCCAAGCAGCGGCTCCCGTGTCCCCACCTTTCCCACTCCTCTAAAGAACCAGCGTGACTTCTAGGGAAAGGTTACAAATGGAATTTTTTTTTAACCTCCAAGATTCAATCTAGAGATGAAAAAACATCCGAGGGATTAAAAGTAGTCAATTCAGGAACACTGGGAGGCTGAGGCAGGAGGATGGCAAGTTTGAGCCCAGCCTGGGCAACTTTTAGTGCGCCAGAAATCAAAATGGGGCAGGGAAGTAGCCCTGCGAGAAGGCCCTGGCTGGGTCCCTAGGACCAAAATCAAACGCACAAAAAGAAATTCAAAAAGATGAAAGAAGCTTAGGCCTACAGCTCCAAGGTAGCGTGCTTGTCTGACATACGCAAGGCCCCGGGTTCCGTCCCCAGCCCCGCAGAAAAGCAAGAGCAAACGGATAACATGGACCCCAAGCTGGCTATCTGCAGGTAAAGTTAGCAGTGCATACTGCTTAGAAAGCCACCAAGCCCGGCAGGCGACACACACCCATAACCCCAGCCATTTGGAAGCCTGGTGTGGGAAGACTGCAAGTTCAAGGCTGGCCTCAGCAGCTCAGGAAGACAGGCTCAGGCCCAGAAGGGCTGAGGGCAGCCTGGGGCGGAGCACGTGGCCTGGGCGGAGCCCGGTGCTAGTCCCACCAAGAAAAGAAAAAAAATTTAAAGGAAGGGAGAGAGGAAAGAAGGAAAGAAAAAAGGGAAAAGCCACTGAGAAGAATGAAGTAGGGCCAGGAGTGTAGTCACAGCAGAGCATGCGCCCAGGGTGGGCACAGCCCAGCGCTGCAAAAAAGAAAGGGAAAGGTTCAAAATGTAGAATGTAGCGCAGAATAATCCAAAAGAGAATCAGCACTCAGCAGCCAGGTGTCGTGTTACGGGTCTGTAGTCCCAGCAATCTGGGAGGCTGAGTCGGGGGTCCCGCCTGGGCAACGTAGAGACTTAGTGAAAAAAATAAAAGAGCTGGGGACATAGCTCAGTGGGATGGCTCGGGGCTCCGTCCGTTGGAAGGACAGAAAAGAAAGAAAAGAAGAAAACCCACATTTAACATTAAGAAGAAAAAAAAAGACAGGCATGGCGATGCACACCTGTAATCTCAGGAGGCTGAGGCAAGAGATTGCCATGAGTTCAGGGCCAACCTGAGTGCTCTATAGTGAGTTCAGGACCAGCCTGAGCAAGCAAGACCCTGTCTTAAGGAAGGAAGGAAGGAAAGAAGGAAGGAAGGAAAGAAGGAAGGAAGGAAGGAAGAAGCTAAACAAACATTAAGATCAGAAAAGGAAAACAGAGGCTCTGCTGTCATCAGTCGTGGTTTCCCCAGGCCACTGGGTCCTCCAGCCCTGCCTGAGCCTCGGACTCGGCAGGGAACCCCGCACCACCCCGACCATCCTTTCCGTTCCTTCTTCCCCCTCTGCTCCTTTTCCATTTTTTTTTTTTTTACACAGACTCGGTCTTGTCTCGTAGTGATGCTATCATATTCTTTTACCTATACTTACATATTTATAACTTCCACAAATTGAAACAGATGTGTGTGATTTATATTCTGTGATGGTTATGTGACTGATAGAGCACCGAAGTCCCCAGCAAGTGAGAGACACCAGCTCTGCTGCTGTGTTAGTCAGAGTGGCACCGGAAGTTCCCCGAGCAGGTCGCCCCCGGTAAGCTTGGCCTGCCGCCTAACTGTCCCATTTCTGTTGCATTCGAAGGCGTTTCAGCGGTGACCATCAAGAAGGAATCAGAGGATCCTAATTACTATCAGCACGATATGCAAGGTAATACTGTTTCGGGGTAATTTTCTTCTTGGAAAGTCTGAATCACCACCCATCGGTGAACAAGCGGAGGGAAGTACAGGTCTGTGGACCTAGGATCTGGCACGCTGCCACTCAGGAAATAAATCTTGCAGTCCTAGGACAGATTCCAGTTAGCTACACCATGAAATGTCACTAAGCTCCACCCCCAGCATCAAATTCAAAATTTATACACATTCAGCTTTTTAAACAAACGCCAGATAAACATGTTTGTAGTTCTGCAGAGGCTTCCTGCTTCGTGTAGCACAAGAAACTGCCCCAGCCCCTGTGAGCCACAGCCACCAGCTGGGTGACGGGGCCCAGCCGTGTCCCCTCCTGCCCAGTCCTTCTCGCACGGCGTCCCTGCTCTCTCTGTCCTCTGGGTGGCGTGTCCCCGCCCTGGGACATCCTCTTATCCCACGAGGGACTTTGCCTGCACAGACCTGTCACTCACAGCCATGCCTCTGTCTTTCTTTCTCGGTGCTGGAGACTGGAGCCAGTCTGCCCAAGCTACATCAGTCCTGGCCCTTAAATTTTTTTTTTTTTTTGTATGGTGCATATAACTTTCCCTCACCTGTTTCAGAAAAATGTTGAATAAGCATGTGTTTACCTCTTTGGGCCCTGGAGGGGAAGGTAGGAGGAAGAGGGGAGGTGGGGTCGAGAGAGGGGGGTAATGGGGCTCCTGTGCTATTCTTGCAACTTTTCCATAAGTTTAAAACTATTTCCAAATAAAATGTAAAGTGTGCGTGCATGTGTGCGTGTGTGCGTGCATGTGTGTGTGTGCTGGGGTTTGAAGCCAGGGCCTCACCCATGCAAAGCACTATTTTTTTTTAATTCTTTTTTTCTTTTATTGGAAAAATATCCTGAGCCGGGCTGTTGGCACAGGCCTGTCATCTCAGCACTCTGGGAGGCTGAGGCAGGAGGATCGTGTGTTCAAGCCCCACTTGGGCAGCCTAGTGACTTAGCAAGACCCTGCCTCAAACTTATAAAAAATAAAAATGAGCTGGAGGTGTAGCTCAGTGTGAAGGCACTGGAGTGCATTTCGGTGCCATGAAATTTAAAAAGAAAAAGAAAACCATTCTGAGGCGAATTTGTGCAATGATGAGTTAAGATGAAAACACAGAATTCTTTGTGGTGGTGCACACCTGCAATCCCAGCACCCAGGAGGCTGAGGCGGGAGGATTGCCGTGAGTCCAGGGCTAGCCTGGGCTCCATAGCCAGTTCAGGACCGGCCTGGGCTGCAGAGGGAGACCCAGTCTGAAGCCCCAGTGGGTAGCACGCGCACATATACAAATTAGGGTTCTGTCTTGAGTTGCCGCATTTTATCGAGTGATTTTTTTTTTAACTTTGCATTTCCCCCTTTGTCATTTACTGGTTTTGTTCTTTTCAGGGAGCTGTGGTTCTTCCTCAAGCCTTGAAGTAATAGAAATGGAATTACCCATGGAAGGTGAGAGAAAGGAGACCCCCCACCTCTCTCGCAGGTAGAAACACGCGGTGCCTGGTGGAGCGTCCGCTCTCGTAAACCTGCCTGATGGAAAGAAAAGCAAGTGCCTTCCCTCCCGGCAGCCTGTCTCCTTAGTCAACAGGTTGAGTTCTTGCCCTAAGAAATGGCAGTGAGTAGCTGGGCCTGGTGGTGCAGATCTGTAGTCCCGGAACTCTGGGAGGCTGAGGCAGAAGGAGTTGGAGCCCAGCCTGTGTTTTGATTTTTGTCTCAAAATCAAAACTGAAAAAAATGGGCCGAAGATGGACATCAGTGCCCTGACCTCAGGTTTGATCCCTAATACAGAAAAAGAATCGTAGTTAGGGCTTGGGGGCCGCGTGGGCTTTCCTGGTCTGCAAGAGCTTCTCCTCGCCCCACCGGGATCTGGACGGTGACCTTCACTCCAGGGCTTTCTTTCCTTCTTTTGTGTTTTTTTCTTAGACAGACTCTCCCTAGGTCACCCAGGTTGGCCTTGCACTCCTGGGCTCACGTGGTCCCTGCCGCAGACTCCTGAGTGACTGAGACTGTGGGGGCAGTGGTGGTGGGGTTGTGTGTGTGTGTCTCGGTGACTCCCATCGCTGGGACACAGCACCCAGCACCTGCTCATTGAGGGAGGAAAGGCTTTTACTTTAGCCCCCAGCTTGGGGCGTCTCCATTCATTTGTGGGGCAGGGGTGGTGGTGGAGGCCTCACTGGAGAGCTGAGAGAGACAGAGAGAGACAGAGAGAGAGCACCAGGCTGAGGCTAGCTTCATCCTTCCAGGCCCGCTCTGGGGTCCACCCTCTTGGGCCGGGCCCACACCTTCTGCAGGTGCACGTGGCTTTCTGAGACACAGTCTCACTTTGGGGTTCTTGGAATTTTCCACTTCAGGCATTGTGCTTTTCATTTCGAAAGTTTCCTCCTGATCGTGTTTAAAGTTTTCCGCCATCTTTTCAACACCAGGCCCAGCTTTTCCCGCGTGACAATCACGGAGCTCTCTGCCTGTCCACACCTGGGCCTCCAGGCCAGCTTCCTTTCTCCATGGGGGATTTTTTTTTTTCTCTCTCTGCTGCCTTGTTTAGATTGGATGCTGGACATTTGACAACTGGGTTGTTTTCTCATCTTGCAGAGTGAATTTGTTCTTGCATGCTCTGTAGGCCCCAGAAATTCAAAGCCTTCAAAACGTCCCCACTGCGGCCTTAGCACCTGTGAAGCAAGCCACTGTTTACCCCCAGGACCCGAGACGAGGGACCCGGCCAGGACAGAAGGGAGGGACCAGGGAGAAAGAGGAATCGCTGCTCGGGACAAACTAGACCCCGGCCTCTCCCGCTGTTGTGTGTTGCGCTGTTGTGTGTGTGATGTGTTCTGTTGTGTGTTGTGTTTGTGTTGTATGTTTGCGTGTTGAGTATTATGTTACATGGTTGTAGTATCATGTAGTTGTGTGTTGGATAGTTATCGTGTGTTGCGTAGTTGTGCAGGAGTACTGTGTGTGTGGTATAGAGTAGTATGTTTTGTAGTTGTGTTACTTGTGTGTTCTGTAGTCGTAGGGTGTGTTGTGTTGTTTGTATAGTTTTATTGTTGCATGTTGTGTCATGTAGTTGTGTGTTGGGTATTGTGTCTTCTTGTCTTTTGTGTTGTAGCTGTTGTGTGCTGTGCTCTTGCGTCCAATTAACACAGTATCGCCAAGGTTCATCCGTTTTGAAGCATGTTGCAGGATTCTTCTGGGTTTTGGTTTCTTTTTTTCAGGTCAGTCTCGGAACTCTTTGGGTGAGGGAAAGTGGTTCTTCTTCTTCTTCTTCTTCTTTTTTTTTTTGGATACTGGGGATTGAACCCAGGGACTTTGCACCAAACTATATTCCAAGACCATTTTATTTTTTTTATTTTGAGACAGGGTCTTGCCATGGGGCTCAATTTTTCAGGCTGGGTTTGAACTCGGGATCCACCTGGGCTTCTTTTTTTCCCCACTATTTTTATTAATATGCAAATGTAATACGTAGTATTTACAATGAATTTGGGTGTTTCGTACATCTATGTATCACATCGACTTCACAATCCCTTCCCATCTTCTACCCTCCCACCCCCTCCCTGTCCCTTCCCCCGGCTCCAGTTATCACTTCATATGTTTCCAAAGAATGTCTGTGTTCTGGGTTTTCCAAGTCCAAGAAACCATACAGTGTTTAACATATTAATCTTCCGTGCCTAAGTCATTTCACTTAAGTCACCACTCTACCCCAGCTTCCTATTCCTCTAATGGGTTCACAGTAGTTAGATCATGATGCCTCTTCTCTGAATCCAACCAGTCCCTTTGTTGGGATACTCACCAAAAGTTTTTTTTTTCCATATTTTCCTATATCTTCATTGTTATTGTTAAACCTGGCCTTACCCACCAGTTCCCATTAGAAAATAACTATAAGCATGTAGTTCAAAAGACTAGTTAATTTGGGAAAGAAAAAAGAAATAAATACATACATAAATTTCAATTGCCTTAGCTGAATACTGGAAGGTGCATATTTGTACATTCACAAGGTTATCTTTACATCAATCAGTTTCCTTAGGATAAACTTTCATTAGTGACCTAATAAGCGAATTGCTACAACAAAACAAAGTTAAAACTATATCACATTGCTACATTAAATGAAGTCAAATCTATACCACATAAATATACTTAAAGTGACAGACATGAAGGCAAATTTAGTTATTTCAAAATTCCTTAACTTTCATATCTTATTTACTCATATTCCACTGATTACCAACCTACTGGGCTTCTTTTTCACCTGTTGTTTTACTTTCCTTTGTTAGTCGAAGGTTAGGTGCCCGGTTTCCAGATCACCTTGGAAGGAAGATGGTGTCCACAGCAGGGCGCAGGGGCGGAGCTAATCTTCAGGGAGTGTCAGCATTATCCCCTTTGGGAAGCTGGGCTGGTGGCGCAGGCCTGTAATCCCAACCCCCTGCAGCAGGAGGATCTCAAGCTCCAGCCCAGCCCACATAACTTAACGACTTAGCGAGACCCTGTCTCAAAATCAAAAATAAAAATGGACTGCAGATGGAGCTCAGTGTAGAGGCCTCGGCTGGGTCCACTTCCCCTGGATCTTGGCCTTGGAAATCCTTAGCCCAAGAGGTCTTTCTATAATTACAGGCCAGCAGCCCGTCCGTTTATAACAGAGCTGAAGCCATTTGGGTTTTTTCACTAACTTTTTATTTTAGAAAATGTTTGGGGTTGGTTTGTTTGTTTGTTTTCTTGAGACAGGATCTCTCTCTGTAGCCCAGGCTGGTCCTGATCTCACTATGTAGCGCAGGCTGGACTTGGACTCACAACAATCCTCCTGTCTCAGCCTCCCAAGTGCTGGGATTGCAGGAATGTACCACCATGCCCGAATTATGTGGTGCTGGAGAATAGAACTTGGGTACCTGCTCCCACCTCACTCCAAAGGCACCTGATAGCTGTAGCACAGTGGCTAAGCCAGGGCATTGGTTTTGAGTTCTAGTCTTTCTTCGTCTAGTAAGAATTAGTACAGTTTTCGGCAGAGTTAGATCTCCCCTAGCCCGGCGGAAATTCACTTTGCCTCTCTTCTGTCTGGGATGCATTTACTCCTGTAGTCCATATGTAGAACTTAACCTGTGTGTTTTATGTCGTAATTCTCACTCACCAGAAGAATGGATGGGGCCTCCATGCAGAAATAGACTGGGAATCACCCTGTGGTCACTGGCAGGAGAAAGGGGGAACTACTGGCCAAACAACAGCTGTTTGTTTACCCCAGTGACAAAAATAAACCGTTGTGACTGTATGAGTCCCATTTCCCCAGGTAGAAGGATTCTGGGTCCCTGAACATGGGTGATGGTCATAGTGGACGTGTCTGTCTCCTCCTGTCCCGTGTGAGGGGATCTCTTATAATATCATCCCGTATTAGCCAGTTATCTTCTGCAAAAATCAAAATTCTCAGGATGTTTACTATATATGAAATACATTTTCAACATACCCGGATGAGCTGCTTGTTTGACACAGGAACCGGAAACAATGGGAACGTGAGATGACGTAGTAACCAACGTCATTTTATTCTCTCCAGAATCTGCTCAGCTCGTGCCTTCTGAAACACACATGGACCCAGAAGGTAAAGTGAAAGTTGAAGGTTAGTTGCCCAAAGCCTTGTCACGGTCACTGTGTGAAATACGGTTTTCCTTCTTTCTGACAGAGTTAGCAGGGGAGGAGACTGACATTGGTGTGTGGGGAGGGGTGGTCCTGGGGGTCTAGCCCCGGAACTTCACAGTAAACCCCTTGCCCTGAGCTCCATGCCAGCCCTCACTGCTTGTCTGTGTGCATGGTTCTGATGGTACCAGGATCAAGCCCAAGCCTTCACACTGAGCTGTATCTTCAGTCCATTTTTTACTTCTGATTTTGGTCTCACAAGTAAGTTGCCCAGGTTGGACCACTCAAGTCGTGATCCTCCTGCCCCAGCCTCCCAAAGGGAGGCCTGTGCCACTGGGCCTGGCTGGGCCCCCTGGATTTGAGTTCACTTATTTATTTACTTTTTTTGAGTCACGGTCTTGCTGTGCAGTCCAGGCTGGTCCGGAACTCAGCTCAGGCTGGCCACAGACTCACAGCGATCCTGAATGCTGAGATTGCAGACATGTGCCCCCACATCCAGATAATCTTTATGTGGTGCTGGGAAATTGAACCTAGGGCCGTGTGCATGCTAGGCAAGCGCATTAACCACTGAGCTATGGCCCCAGACCCTTTGGAATTCTAGAATGGGTCCATCTTGCCGATCGCTTTGAGGAGCAGGGAGCGGGATGCCCTGTTACCATTATTTATAACAAAGAAAAGTTGCATGCATCTGAAGCACGCAGCCATCAGGGGTCCATCTGGAAGATGCTCAGGAAACTGAGCACAACACGAGCTCAGAAGACAACAGAAGAGAACCAGGAGGCATCGGGACTCTCCATAGGAGCTCAGTTTTGTTTCAGATATTTATTACATAGAAAGATGATAATCGGCCTGGGCGGTACACGCCTGGAATCCTAGCCATCTGGGAGGCTGAGGCAGGAGACTGAAAACTCAGGCCCAGCCCGGGCAACTTTGTGATTTTCTCAAATTAAGAAACAAGAAAAGAAGCTGAGGATGTCGTTTAGCACGAAGGCCCTGGGTTCAGTCTCCAGGACTGGGGCGGGGAGGGGCGGGGGTCAATCCAGTCTGGGCTTCTGATCAAAATGACATGTTGACACTTTTAGAGAAGAATTAGCCTTATTTCCTATAAATTCTAAGTTTCAGTTTCTGTTCTCAGGAAACACGAATCCAGCCGGTGTCCCAACTTCTGCAGCAGGTGTTGAAGATCTGAACATCGTGCAGGTGGCGGTGCCAGGTGCGGATGTGGATTGACTTGATCCTAATATATATATTAGTATTCTATGTTCTGTCTTGTCTTATGCATTTTATGGCAAATGTTAATCTCTTGAAGCTGTCTGTTTTTCTTATACTGATAAAACAGGAATAAAAAAAGTGCTTCAGCTCCCCTGTGCAGATAGGACAGTGTTAATCAGATACATAGTTAGCCTGGGGGCACAGGCTTGTCATTCCCCAGCACTCTGGGAGGCCAAGCCGGGAGGGTCATGAATTCGAGTCCAGCCTGGGTAATGTGGAGACTCAGTGAGACCCCGTCTCAAAAATAAAGCTAGGAAGTAGTTCCATGTAAACACTCCAAGTTCAATCCCTAGATCAAAAAGAAAAAAATTAGATGGCCTCTCTGAGTGGGGTCACCCTGCCAGGCCCCTCCAGCCACTTCTCTCGCGGTGGCACTGAGGGTGAAGCAGCCCGTTGGGCCCTCTGGCGCGGTCAGGCTCACGTACCGGCCTCCTGTCTTTGCAGTGACTCAGAGCTGTGTGAGAGAAAGACCAGCTGAGATCTTGGCATCCTGTGGAAACGGTGGCATTTGTCACCTTACTAAAGGTGCCAGTTGGGGTTCAATGGGAGTCGTTGCAACCCAGGGGCAGGGTATGATTTGTGTTTTTAAAGACTTCGGAGCTGGGGCTGGAGGAAAGGCACAGTGGTTAAAGTGCTTGCCTGAGTGCAAGGCCCTTGGTTTGATTCCCGGTATCACATAATTTAGATGTGGTGGCATACACCTGTAATCCCAGCACTTGGGAGGCTGAGGCAGGAGGATTGCCATGAGTCCAAGGCCAGCCTGGGCTTCAGAGTGAGAGCCTATGTTAAAAAAATAATAAAATAAAATAAAAGACTTCAGAGCTAATAGGGAAAAACTTGGAGTAGCAAACTCTGTGTGAGTTTTAAGAGAAGGTAGACATGAAGGACCTTTCCCATGTGATCACGGCTGTTCACAGCCTGTTCGAGGCAGGCCTGCCCCACCACACGCCACACACCCCTCTGTCATGGCCCGGTTCCTCCTCCTTGGCTCTGGTCATCCCCTCTCTGCATGCTGAATTGCTACCTCTGGGGTTTAGAATTGTAGCTTGATTTTAAAAAAATAAACCTAGCTTCATAAAAAAGAAATAGATACATATCTTCTCCTGGCCAAGGCCAGGCATTATCTGGAAAACCCACTGAGGGTGGCAGCCTCAGGCACCAGCTGCCACTGAGTCCGAACTGACCATGGAGGGGAAACTGCATCACTAAATAACCTCCTGTTCGAAATGTGTCTGTGCCAGGGATAGTCGGAAATATAAGCAGAATCTAATGACTGAGCTCCTCCAGCATAGGAGATGGAGGGCTGGGGTCCGGCAGGGGAGACCTTCCTATGGGCTGCCTGACACTTCTTGGACTTTGAACTATGTTTGTCGTAGTTATTCAAAATCAAATAGAAAACTTAAGTATTGAGAAATATTTCCTACTAATCCAAGTACCTCTTTCTCCTTCCTTCCTTTTTATTATTGGTTGACGAATGTTACGGGAAATTGAAACCAGGGACTTTGCACTGAGCTATATCTCCAGCCTATTTTTATTTTATTTTTAAACAAGGTCTTGCTAAATTGTCAAGTTATCCGGGTTGGGATCAATCTTGTGATCTTCCTGCCTCGGCCTACCAGAGTGCCAAGATTACAGACTGGCACCACCTTGCCTGGCTCGTCTTCTTCCTTTAACATGTCATTCTGCATTGGTCAAAAGTCCTGTTGTGACACTGAGGAGCGGTGGTGGAAGGAAGCTTCCTTTCCGTGGGTGTAGCCCTAGAGCTCGAGCACAGCGCCTTCGCTCTGAGCTTTACCGCCAGCCCCTTTGCATTGTTTGAAGCAGGGTCTTGATAAATTGCTAAATTACCCAGGCTGGGCTCAAACTTGGAATCCTCCTGCCTCAGCCTCCTAAAGTGCTGGGGTTACAGGCCGGTGTCCGGCTTTTTTTGCTTGCTTGCTCTTTTGCTTTTTGTTTTTGTTTTTAGGTACTGGAGACTGAACCCAGGGCCTCTGCACTGAGTCATATCCTCAGATCTTTAAAATAAATATTTTTTTTTTTGATGAGGTCTTACTAAATCATTCAGTTAACCCATGCTGAGCTCCAACTTGCAATCCTCCTGCCTCAGCCTCCCAGATTCTGGGATTACAGACTTGCACCATCACACCTAGCTGAACATCCATGTGTTACATGATGCTGAAAATGTCCCCTAAAAGTAGCATAGCAGGTGTTTCTACAAAAATTCGGAAAATTCTGCTACTTATGATGGCTTCGATTCGCCAATATTCAAAATGCATTACTGCTAAAAGGAAACTGAGCGGTAAGCCAGGTAAAGCCCTCACCGGCATGGTCTCCAACAGCTTTCTTGGGGAAAATTCTATTAATGGCCCTGGCTTGTTCATTTTTTAAATTACTTTCAGACAATGAAAAGGAAAGATTGTCAAGCATTGAGAAAATTAAACAGCTCCGAGAACAAGTCAATGACCTCTTCAGTCGGAAATTTGGTAAGTTATTACATTGTTACACACCAAGAGTCTGCATCCCTGGGATAATCTACTTATTTATGTGGTTGGTTTGTTTGTTGGTACAAGAAATCCAGTCTAGGGCCTTCCCACTGAGCTACAGCCCATTTTTAGTTTTGATTTTGAAACACAGTCTGGCTGTCGCTAAGCTAGCCAGGCTGGGCTTAAAGTTGCAATCCTCCTGCCTCAGCCTCCCACAGTGCCGGGACTACAGGACAGTGCCACTGGGCCTGGCTAGAAGTACTTTCCCCAACCCTGGAAGGAAGCGGCCTCGGGGATAGGTGAGCAGTGAGCAGGAGGTGAGCTGGGAGGAAGCCCGGCCTCCTGCCAAGGAGCTCCTATCAGATTCTATTACTGCTGCTGACTGGCAGGATGTGGAACTCCGCCCCACCGCGCCACCTCAAGGCTGTCCTCCAATTACCTGCTGCAACAAGTAACCTCCCACCCCACCCTCCACCCCAGCCTTGGGAGACTGGTCTTCAAGTAAATGGCTCCCTGGTAACAAAAAGGGTGGGGACCACCGATTTACTAGGTCCTTACCTCAGCTGAGTAGTAATATTGAGTACTTGACATACTAAGGCATGTATGCCTCACAGAAACCTTTCAGGTAAGTCTTTAGATAATTCCTACTTCATGGATAGACAACCGACTCTGCTGTACTGCCCCACCAACTTCAAAATGAAAAATATTAGCCGGACGTGGTGACACACACCTGTAATCTCAGGACTCTGGGAGGCTGAGGCAGGAGGATCACAAGTTTGAGTCCAGCCTGAGCAATTTAATAACTTAGTCAGACCCTGTCTTGAAATTTAATAAAAGAGGTAGTCTGGGAATGTATCCCCGCATGAAAGCCTTGGATTCAGTCCACAATGCCACAAAAAATTAATAAAATTATAGTCACACATCATAGTACTACTGAAAAAATAAAGTAATAATACTTAATCACAAAGGTTCTCATTTCATAAAGATGGTTAAAAAAATTTTGTTTTGATTGAGCCCAGGGCCTCAAGCATGCTAAGCAGATATTCTACACCTAAACAGCATTCCTAACTCTTTACATTTTGAGATAAGGTCTTGCAGAGTTGTGCAGGCTGTCCTCGAACTTGCAATTACCCTGCCTCAGTTTACCAAGTAGCTGAGATAACAGCTGGGCCCACCTTGAAATCTTGACAACAGAGATAAAAGTACGGCTTGGGAAAAGTAAGTAACAAACTCAGCCAGGATTCGTTTGTTTTGTGTTCACGCGGTCGCAGGGGAAGCCATCGGCGTAGACTTCCCGGTGAAGGTCCCCTACAGGAAGATCGCCTTCAACCCCGGCTGCGTGGTGATTCACGGCTTGCCCCCAGGGGTAGTGTTCAAGGCCCCTGGCTACCTCGAGATCAGCTCCATGAGGAGGATCTTGGACGCCGCCGAGTTTATTAAGTTTACCGTGGTTCGGTGAGTGACATTCCCCCAGCTGGTCACAAACACACCTGGAGGTTGGCACTTTCTCAAAGCAGGCAAGTGGCAGCGTGGGAACTGGCCGCCGGAGGAGTGCCTGCAGTTAACTCCGAGGCCACACTCCCTGTTACTTGCTTTTGTCTGGGAGGCGGTCGTGGGCACTACCGCCCCACGCACTGCAGTGCCACTCGGCAAGATTGTGTGCGACAGGGCAGGTGTGGGAGCACGCTCCTGTGAACTCAGCTCGCTGGGAAGCTGAGGCGGGGCATTGCCAAGGGGGAGCCCTGTCTGGGTAACGTGGGGAGACTCCATCTTAAAATAAAAAGCGGCCAGCAAGGACAGGATGCAGCTTAGTGCCAAGGACCTAAAGTACCAAAGAAAAAAGGTGTAGGGGACAGAACTCAGAGGGCAGGAGAGAGAGAACGAGCTCTGTAGCCTTCACCAAGGTCTCTTTCTCTGCAGACCGCTCCCGGGACTGGAGCTCAGTAACGGTGAGTATCCCGCGTGCCGGGAGGCCCTCCGCCGTGGGCTGGGCGCGGGGCTGGTGGGCTCCCCAGGCTTCTGGAGCCCGGCGCCTTCCAGCAAAGCGTGAGGCCTTTCCTGAGCACTTCATTTTCCCTCCTATGTTATAAGCTTCTCTATACCTGTTGCTTGTGTTTTATCACCGTGCTGGGGACTGCTTGGCACACGCAGCACCAGTGAGCCCCACCACAGCCCACGTTAAGTTTTGTTAACTAGGCATGTTTTTGCTCGTGCAACAGCTTGATGGTGCTTGACCTAAGTCAGATTTTGTGTGACGCAGCACACGCCGGTGTCCCTGCTGGCAAGGGCTTGCCGCGGCCGCCTCTCCCACCTCGCCCACCTATCCACACAGCTGCGCCTGACATTGAGCTGCTCCTCAGTGGGTGGCGAATTGTGCCTGCTTGGCCACTGGCCCAATTCCCCACGCCAGTCCTGGGGTGACTTCCTGACAGTTCCGCAGCCACAGGGGTTCTGCCTAGCACCTCTGAGGCTCCCAGCGGGTGCCTGGTGCTGGTATTTCTCTTTTCTTTTTTCTTTTCTTACTTTTTCTTTTTTCAGTACTGGAGATTTAACCCTAGGCCGTTGCATTGAGCAACGTTCCCAGTTCATTTTGAAATTTAGTTTTATTTTTTATTTTGATTTGTTTTGTGGTTATTTGGATTGAGTCCAGGCCCTTCACACTGAGCTAAAACCACAGCCCAACTAAGTTTTTAGTTTTGATCTTTAGACAGTGTCTTGCTAATTGCTCAGGCTAAAGCTGGGCGTGGTGGCTCACGCCTGTAATCCTGGCTGGGTGTTCAAGGCCAGCCTGGGCTCCATAGTGAGTTCAGGACCATCCCGGACTACAGAGTGAGACTCTGTCTCAAAAAAGTAATTGTCCAGGCTGGGCTTGAACTTGAAATCCTCGTGCCTCAGCCTCTCAGAGTGCAGGGATTACAGGCCTGTGCCACCAGAGGCCTGGTTTCATTTTAATTTTAAGACAAGGTCTTGTTAAATTGCTCAGTTGCCCAAACTGGGCTGGAACTTTCAGTAGTCCTGCCTCAGCTTCCTGGAGTACTGGGATTACAGGCCTGCACCCCTGGGCCCAGCCTGGTACTAAGATTGACATCTGTTATGATTATGCAACACCAGTGCAACCTGCTTTCCTTCCCCCATCTCTGCTTCCTGCCCAACTTCCCCGGCCGGGTATGGAGCACGGTCCTCCAGGACACACGGTGGGATGCTCCTCTGCCACTGAGACACATGTCGGCCCTGAGTAGCTAGTTTTAATGTCCTCCTGGGTCCCTGGCAAAGAAGTCAGCATCCTTTAGGATGAATCAGACAGAAGATATAGGAGGTGCTCCAGAGTTTAAGTCACTGGCAAACCTCCTGATTTAAAGCTTAAAAACTATAGTATGCTTCTAAAATGTTCAGCTATCAGCTGGACCCGGTGGCACAGGCCTGTAATCCCAGCACAAGTTCAAGCCCAATCTGGGGAATTTAGTAACAACCCTGTCTCAAAAGTAAAACAAAACTATGGGGCTAGAGGAATGCCTCAGCAGTTAAAGCATTTGCCTAGCAAGCACTAAGTCAAGCACCAGGTACCTGAGTTCAATTCCCCAGCACCACATAAACTGGGTGTGGTGGGGCACACCTGTAATCCCAGCACTCGGGAGGCTGAGGCAGGAGGATTGTCATGAGTCCAGGGCCAGCCTGGGCTGCAGAATGAGAACCTGTCTCAATAAATAAATAAATAAATAAATAAATAAAGAGGGGATATAAGTCAGTACAAAGGCCCTAGATTCAATCCCAAGTGCAAATACACACACACACACACACCCCTACCTCAGCTAGTATTCTAAACTCAACTGATGGCTGAAATTATATATATATATATATTTTCTTTTTTTTTTTTCTTTTTGGAGACATGGTCTCGCTTTGAGGCCCAGGCTGGTCCTGAACTCAATATAGAGCCCAGGCTGGCCTTGGACTCACAGCAATCCTCCTGTCTCAGCCTCCTAAGTGCTGGGATTACAGACGTGCACTACCACGCCCACTGGGCTTATGTGGTGCTGGGAATTGAACTCAGGTACTTAGCGCTCGCTTGACGTAGCACTTGCTAGCCAAGTGCTATAACCGCTGAGCCATTCCTGCAGCCCCATTTTTTAAAAAAATATTTTGTAACTAGCTTTATTGGGCATCCCTTACATACCACACAAGTGATTTGTATTAAGTACATTCATGTTATGACCCACATTTATTGTGCTCTTGCTACTGTTATTTTAATATTAGAGTTAAGAGAAAAGCGACTCAATAGGACATTTTTGTGCGCGGTCCTGGGGCTGGAACCCAGGCCTCATGCATGCTGGCCCCATGCCCTTCAGTGAGCCGCTCATTTAGCCCCCGCACCCCAGCATCACAATCTAAGGTCAGAACATTTTCACGGACCCTGATTCTTTCTACCCACTTTCATTAGTGTGCCCTTTCTACTAATTGCCTTTCTGTCTCTATAGGTGTGCTTTGGGGGGTGGGGGGTGGGGCGGTACTGGGGTCCAGCCCAGGGCCTTCACGCTGAGCTACATCCTCAGCCCATTTTTAAATTTTTGTTTTTGAGGCAAGGTCTTGCTAAGTTCCCCAGGTTAGTCTCAAACTTACTATCTTCCTGTTTCAGTCTCTGAGATGCTAGGATTTCTGGCCTGAGCCCCTGAGCCGGGCTGTGCCTACATGTTCATAAACCACTCATATTTGTATTCTCTGGCAGGCCCTTCATCATCTGCACCAAATCTAAGACACCCGCACATGCGCACAGCAGATACATTCCATGTGGGTGGTCTCTGCAGTTCAAGGCTCTTCCAAGACCCACAGCTGGTGACCTGTAGGCTCTCTACACTCTTTTTTTTGTCTCTATTTTTTCCCTCTCAGTTATTTTAAAGTTTTCTTGAGAATCACATGAAAAATAGTAAGTGCTAAAACGCAAACACACTGTCAGATCATCTTGCTTGAACCATGTAGAAAACACAGACTCACACTCACCTTCACCCAAATTTTGTTTTGTTTTGCTTTCACAGCGCTGGAGGTGGAACCCGGAGCCTCGTGTGTGCTGAGCACGTGCTCTACCAGGGCTCTCATTACAGCCCCCAGAGGTCCTTCTGTTTGTCTCTCAGGTTTTAAAAATAATAGGGACTGAGGATGTGGCTTAATGGTAGAGTGCCTGGTTAATATGTGCAAAGGGCCTGGGTTCTGTCACCAGCAATGAGAGACAGAGAGAGAGAAGAAATTAGAAGCCAACATTTAAATTATAATATTTCATAAAAATCAAGCCAGGCCTGATGGGACACACCTGTAATCCTCTGGGAGGCGGAGGAAGGAAGATTGCAAATTTGAGCCCGGCCTGGGCAATTTAGCCACATAGCAAGACCCTGTCTCAAAATCAAAAATAAGATGTAAAAAATGGGCTGAGGATATAGCTCAATACAAAGGCCCTGGGCTCATCCCCTGTACCATAAATACGTACATAAATAAGAAAGAATCCAAGACGTAGCTCAGTGTGAAGGCCCTGAGTTCAACCTCCAATACTGAAGGGAAAAAGCAAATCTCTAGTTTATCTTCTGAGATCCGAAATCCTGGCCACGGTGGGTCATGTTCCTGGGGCAGCAGTTGACTGAATGGGAGTTGGGGATTCCCCTCTGCAGCGATGGTTCCTCCCCTATCCCGGCCCCGCCCCCCACAACCTTGGTGCCTAGCTTCCGAAAACGTTTCTTTTTCTAATAGTAGCGTTAAGAGGAAAGCGAGCTAGTTCCTGTTTCCTGTTTCTCCCCCAAGTGGGAAAACGAAAGATAGACCAGGAAGGCCGCGTGTTTCAGGAGAAGTGGGAGCGAGCCTATTTCTTCGTGGAGGTGCAGAATATCCCCACGTGCTTGATATGCAAACAGAGCATGTCGGTCTCCAAGGAGTACAACCTGCGGCGCCATTATCAGACCAACCACAGCAAGCACTACGACCAGTACACGGAGCAGGTGCGCGACGAGAAGCTGCACGAGCTGAAAAGGGGGCTCCGGAAGTACCTCCTTGGGTCGCCGGACGTGGTGTGCACGGAGCCAAAGCCCGGGCTCCCCTCGGCGGCGCCACCGGCTCAGGCCGTGGCGCAGCCTGTGGACGACATGGCCGGGAACCTGTGGGAGAAGCTACGTGAGAAAATCAAATCATTTGTGGCCTACTCGATCGCCATCGATGAGATCACGGACATCAACAACACCACGCAGCTGGCCATCTTCATCCGCGGCGTGGACGGCAACTTTGACGTGTCCGAGGAGCTGCTGGACACGGTGCCCATGACCGGCACCAAGTCCGCCCACGAGATCTTCTCGCGCGTGGAGAAGAGCCTGAAGAAGTTTGCCATCGACTGGGCCAAACTGGTGAGCGTGGCCTCCACGGGCACTGCGGCCATGGTGGACGCCGATCACGGCCTGGTGACCAAGCTCAAGGCCAGGGTGGCCGCGTCGTGCCGGGTCTCTGATCTCAAGTCCGTGCGCTGCATCCTTCACCCCGAGTCGCTGTGCGCGCAGACGCTGCGGATGGAGCACGTGATGGAGGTGGTGGTCAGCTCGGTGAACTGGATCTGCTCGCGGGGCCTGAACCGCGGCGAGTTCACCACCTTGCTGTACGAGCTGGACAGCCAGTACGGCAGCCTGCTGTACCACACCGGGATCAAGTGGCTGAGCCGCGGGCTGGTGCTCAAGCGCTTCTTCGAGTCGCTGGAGGACATCCACTCCTTCCTGTCGGCCCGAGGCAAGTCGGTTCCCCAGCTCAGCTGCCCCGAATGGATCCGAGACCTGGCCTTCCTGGTCGACGTCACCACGCACCTTAACACGCTCACCCTGGCCCTCCAGGGCCACGCCCAGATCGTGACGCAGATGTACGACCTCATCCGGGCCTTCCTGGCCAAGTTGTGCCTGTGGGAGACGCACCTGGCCAAGAACAACCTGGCGCATTTCCCCACGCTGAAGGCCGTGTCCAGACGCGAGGGCGATGGCCCGAGCTACGTCCCGAAGATTGCCCAGCTCAAGGCCGAGTTCCAGGCGCGGCTGGCCGATTTCGAGCGCCACGACGGTGACCTGGCCCTGTTCGCCTCCCCGTTCTCCACCCAGGTCGAGGGCGTGCGCGAGGAGCTGCAGATGGAGGTGATCGACCTGCAATGCAACACGGTGCTCAGGGCCAGGTATGACCAGGTGGGCGTCCCGGAGTTCTACAAGCACCTGTGGAGCAGCTACCCCCGCTACCGCGCCCACTGCGCCCGGATCCTGTCCATGTTCGGGAGCACCCACATCTGCGAGCAGCTGTTCTCCATCATGAAGCTCAGCAAGACCAGGTACTGCTCGCCGCTGAAGGGCCCCCAGTGGGACGCCGTGCTCCACACGGCCACGGGCTGAAGCAGGGCCCGCTGCCCGTGCCACATTTTCGGTTTTCTGGCTTTTTCCCCCCCACTTGGAATCGGAAATAAGGTTTTCAGTATAATACTTGTTTGTAGGGCATTGTCTACTTCTCTGTAGCTCAGTAAAACTCAAGACAGTTAAAACTGCATGTCAGTGTTTGGGGTGTCTTGTGTCAGCCTGATTTCTTCATTCCCCTCAACCGCTCCTCCTCCCAGGCACTGGGGTTGATGGACGTCTGGATGCTTCATCCAGCCGAAAAAGAAACCGGGAAAGACAGATGTGTGTATCCATTGGCGGTACCTGTGCGTGAGGTCCAGCACAGTTCCAGGTTTAAGGAGAATCAGAGGCGTACTCACATAGCACAGTATTCCTTTGTGTGTGTGCGCTACTCGGGTTGAATTCAGGGCCTTTGCATGGAGCTAGTTCGACAGTCCTCCCCTCCCCACCCGCCTTTACTGGGATACAGGATCGTGATAAGTTGCTAAGATACCCAGGCTGGGCCCATCTTGAAATCATCCTGTCTCAGCCTCCCAGAGTGCCGGGATATAGGCCTGTGCCACCGTGACCAACACATACAGTATCTCTGTGGTGCCTGTCCGTAGCGGAAGCTAGGAAGGTTTAAATTGGAAAACCCCCAAGACACACAACACAGGACACAAAAGGTGAAGTAAAGCGAGATTTGAAGGTTGTTGTAAAAATCTTCTGAAATAATTTCAAGTGAGTGAGAAAGTTACAAAAGTTTTAAAAATAGTACGAGGAGCACTTGTATGCCGTTTAGCAGATTCCCGTAGAGAACATTTCACCTGTTTCACCATTTCCTGGTTCCTTTCCTCCCTCGCTCCCTCTCATATGTATATGCTTTTCTACAATTAGTGCCTATAAGTGTGTATAAATGAACATCTGGAATCTATATGTAAGTATGTGTGCATTTTCCTGAGCCATTTGAGAGACATTTACATACATCATTACCCCTAAGTACTTCAGGGAGCATTTTCTAAAAATAAGAATATTTACTCGCACAACCATGAAAAAGGTACCTACTTCAGTAAAGCAAATATGCGTGTAAATTATTTTTTTCTTTTCTGTTACTGGGGATGGAACTCAGGACCTTTGGACTGAGCTACATCTCTAGCCCTTTTAGTTTTTATTTTGAGATAAGGTCTGGCTAAGTTGTTTGGGCTGGGCTTCAGCCTCCCAGAGTGCTGAGGTTACAGACCTGTGCCACCATGCCTGGGTTACCTCTGTGTTCTGAGTCTCTAATATTCATTGGGATTAATGACCTCAAGTTGTGAGTATCTTCCCGATGGGGAGGAATTCCTTTGGCTGAGATAGAGGCAGGCTGAGCATGCCCTCCTGATGAGCTGTCTCAGGCACCACTAGGCCGTTGCAACCCACAAGCGGTGTACATACTAACTCTAGCCACAGCCCCTGTCCTCTGACCCCAGAAATGACCCCAGGTACTTCCTGTCCTCTGGCAGCTGGGTGCAGGTGCATCCGGGTCTGCCTGCTGTGATGCTTACTTCCTAGGGAGAGAACACAGGCTAGCTGGCTTGTGATGGGGGCCTGGGGAGCCCCTGCCCCTGGTGTATCTGAGCAGATGTTGACACTGTGGTGGAAAAGATCAGTCGCCTCATTTTATAGATAGGTGGCTGAGGCTCAGAGAGGTTGACTGGCTTGTCCAAGGTCACACAGCCATTATATACCCAGATCCAGATCCACGTGACTCCAAAGTACATGTTCTTTTGAGCAGCCCCTGTGCCTGACGTGGAGACCTCAGGAGCTGGCTGTCTCGCAGTCTCTGAGCTAACCGTTGTTGAATGTATGACTCCTGGTGGCTTCTGTTGGATGGCGAGGAAGGGACGGGGCCCAGCCCAGTGTCCCTTCTGTAACCCATCGTGGGTGCATTCTGCTTTGAATCAACTCCCAAGGCCCGCACATTTGCCACCTCATTCTGGAAAGCACAAGTACAACTGAGGTGGTTAGGGGTTCTTTTAACCAGCACTGTCACCCATGTGACTGAGCTGAAACTGTAGGAAAGGACAGAGTGAGTGGGGCTGTTCTCAGATTCACGATGGTGACATGCCCGCAAAGGAGCATGTCAGAGTGGTGTGGCCGGGGACCAGGGGGAGGCCCAGCCCAGAAGCTGGGGGCTGGATGTGATGTCTGTCAATTTCCAGGGGCCGGACAAGTGCTACAACTACTTCAGGGCCCCTGTCCTCCTATTCCTGGGTGGACAGAAGAAAGAGCTGGTCACTGCTCCAACACAGGCCCTGGAAGATGGAGGAGGGTCTGTGTAGGGTTCCCAGAAGTGTGCCCCCGGTATGTGTGCACCCTTTATCCAAGCATCCCTAGGGTGGCACCTCCCACAGGCCAGTCTCACAGTTCTGCTCTCTGCCAGGCCAGGGTAATATCCTCGTTCAGTGCAGGCCTTTGGAGGGGCCCAGAAAGCCTGGCTGCACCTCCCAGCTTTGCCTCCTGCTTCCCTGTTACCTTGAGCAAATCACCCACTTTTCTGGGTTTTGGGTTTCCATGTCTATAAATGAACCCACACTCCCTCGTGAGGGCCCCAGCACTATGTCTAGCCTCAAAGAAATGGACTGACAGGCTGCTGTCTTGCTCGGAGCTGTACCTCCAGGCCTATCTCAGCTTGCCCTCGTATCTGCTCCTCTGATGACATAGGCTTTCCTGACCATGTACATAGACAAGGCACTGGTGGTGGCACAAGGCCGCTTCAGGAGGACCAGAAATACAGAAAAACATGAGGGAAATCCTTAATCAAGACCTCACCTTAGGAAAGAAAGACAGCCTGGTAGCATTGGCCTATAATCCCAGCGTTTTGGAAGGCTGAGACAAGAGGCTCACAAGATCGAGCCCAACCTGGGCAACTTGGAGACTCAGTAAGACCTTGTCTCAAAATAAAGATCAAAAAATTAAAAAGCCAGGTGTGATGGTGCACATCTGTAATCCTGTACGGCTGAAGTAGGAGGATCACAATCTCAAGCCCAACCTGGGCAATTTAGGAATTTAGTAAGAACCTATCTTAAATAAGCATTAAAAACAAACTGGGGATGTGGCACAGAGAGAAGGCCCTGGGTTCTATTCCTGATACAAAAAAAGCCCTCTCCCCCCCAAAAAAAAATAACCCAACTCTAAAATGACAAAAGTATTTTATACTGAACTATATGTGATTCAAAGGTTATAACTGCAACTGCACAAACAGGGCTTTGGAGTATTCCTTTTTCCTATAGCTTTGTGTGATAGCAGCTGATGCTGGACTCTCCCATCAAAGGTCTGTGAAATTCCCAACCAGCTAAGGGCTCCAGGGGCTTCCTCAAGGCTCTCTCCTTCCTTTGATGGGCATAGCTTCTCTCAAAGAGCATCTGCCCTCATAATTTTCCCACCTCTAAGCGGACCAGCTTCACCCACCCTCACACAGCCCCTGCCCAAGTCGGAAGAGCAGTCCTCCGTGACCCCCGTGGCCTTCGAGGCAAGCTGCATCTTTTGCAAGATTTGCAGCTCCTCTCTGCAATGCGGTGTCTTTGCACGCTGGGAAGGACTTACCAGCAAATACCCTGGGGCGACACATGGGCCAGCAGCAGTGCCAGGGTAGTGCTGAGAATCTGTTGGCGAGCGAATTTTGCCTTCTGCAACAACTTCCCAACTGGGAATTATAATTTGTTGTTGTTCCGGGCCACCTGATCTTACCGGTCCTGGTCCGAAATCCTTTCTGTCAGGAGACAGGGCTGTGCTCATCCTGATCTGCAGCGGAAGTACAGTTGCAGCCAGCGGCCTGTGTCCGCGTAAAATTCACTCGCCCCCGTCCTCATCCTTAGAAATAAGAGCTCAGCCCTTCCCGAGTCTCTGCAGAACTTTGCTTCGCTGCACGCAACGTTTATTGTAAGGATAGCGGGTCCCGAAGGCCTCTGGATTCCAGGCAGTACACACGTGTATACAGGTGGCTGGGACGCTCCCTGGGTACTGTCCCCGGGCCTTAGACCTGACTTCCGCTTGGTGCTCTCGCAATAGCGGTGCAAGATGAGATTAGCGGTGAGCCACAGGGACGTGGCGGGCGGAGGCTTCGCACGCTAGTTCTGCGGATTCTCCTCTGAGCAAAGAAAGCGAGGGGATCGGAAGCCCACTACTGCCGGAGCCCTTGGGTGGGCTCCCAAACCATGGCTCTGCCCTTCCGCTTATGCCCCCCCAGCACCTTGGATGGCTCCGCCTTTCCCTATGTGTGACTCCGCCCTCTGGAGCCCTCCCCTCCCCCTTAACTCTAGCCACGCCTCCTGGTCCCCCTCGCCCAACCCTCAAAAGCTTGCTACTCCCTTTGTCCCCGCCTACTATTTTGGTGCCGCCCCCTAATCTCGCCCCGCCCAAGCCCCGCCCATTAGGTTCCTCCTCTCCAGGGCTCGTCCCACCTCCTCCATCCTCAGGCCACGCCCCCTGGCAGCCTAGCCCCTTGTCCGTAGCGCTCTCCGCCCCTAGCCACACCTCCAGGCCCCGCCCACTGTTCTGGGTCCGGCCGGCGCTGTTTTCTTTAGTTCCGGCGTCCTGCTGTCCAGGCTGCGCTTAGCAAGCGGGGAGCGGCAGAGGGACGGGGCGTGTCCCCCCTGCCCGCTTCCAGGACAGCGCGGACCCTGCCCTGCTGTGGAGCCTGCCGGGTCTCACGGCCCCCAGGTGTCAGACTGTCTCCTCCCGGAAGCCCGTGCGAGCGCGCGTCCCCCTGCTTTGTGTCCCGCCGCCTCCGTCCCAGCCCCGCCGGCCGCTGCACCGGCCTCCCCTCCGCAATCTGAAGCCCCTCTCGACCAATCCGGTCGGAACAGGAAAGCTCTCACCCCGACCCCTGGTCCCGCCCCGCCCCGGGACCCCCTCCCCTCTCACCCAGGCCTGGCGACGTGCTGCCAGCTTCTGCAGGTGCACGGGGGAGAAGTGGCCGGCGACATCCTCCAGCGGGGTCAGGGCAGGGCTTGTCTCTTCCGCCAGTGACACGGGAGCCGTGGGGAGCGAGGGTCAGCGGGTGGGGTCTGCGTCCTGGGAAGCTGTCGCCCTTTGTAGGAGAATCTTTGAGGGGGGGTTCACAGCAGTGAGAGTTGTACAATACCAGCGGTCAAAGCTACAGGGTGTGACCACAGAGAGTTTCCTTAGCCTTCGTCCCGATATCCACAACGGAGAATTACATTACATGGTAGCGGACACAGGTGTTTTTATGTGTTGCTTATATTTTACCCCAAATTAAATTGTAAATATTTGGTAATAAATATGATCCACCCATGCCTTTCACAGGCTAATTCACTTCACTTCTTTCTAAGGTGTCTTCCTGGGGGGTCTTAGGACACTGGTGTGGGCTGTGCAGGTGGGAGCCGGCAAGGGCTTCGTTGGCACCATCCACAGCATGTGGTGCCCTTGCAGGTCTCACCATTGATCTTGGTGTTTCTGAGTCCAAGCACTCGGGAGGCTGAGGCAGGAGGATTGTCCTGAGTGCAAGGCCAGCCTGTACTACATAGTGAGTTCAGGACCAGCCTGGGCTACAGAGTGAGACCCTGTCTCAGAGAGAGAGGGGGGGGGGATATATCCTCCCATCTAACCCAGTACAGAGGCCCCTCCACCCACCCACCCACCTTTACCCTGGGCTGTGCCAGGGGTGGAGAGCAGCTCTGGTGGCTTCTTGAAGCCAGAGCCCTCTCCTCAGACACCCTCACCCCTCCCAAAAAGCATGAGCACCCACCTCCCTGGCATGGTCTGGGATGCACCATGGATACTGTTGGGGACCTCGGGAGTCCATGGGGACAGGCAGCTGCCCCAGTAGAATCTCCAGTAAGCCCTTAAAACCCGCTCTGCGGCGCTGCCTGGTTCCTGCAGAACCTATACGGGGGGTCGAACACCACCCCGCTTTCACACTGAGCTTCGTCCCCAGACCTTTTTCTGTTTGAGACAGGGTCTCCCAGGTCACTAAACTATGCACGGTAGACTTAAACTGTGGTCCTCCTGCCTCAGCCTCCCAGCCTGCTGGGATTATAGGAAGAGGCCAGGGTCCTAAAGGTGTGCTGCCAGAACCCTAACTCCTCCCACCTGGCCCACCCCCTCGGGTGCCACCGTGTCCAAGAAGCGCCAGCCTTTCACGTGTGCCTTGGAGGAACTATCCAAACCACGTCATGAGGCAGAGTGCAGAATGGCCCTGGTTAGCGGCCATGGCTGCTTACAAATGGGTAGTGGCAGGCTGGAGGAATGGCTCAGCGGTTAAAGCACTTGCTCCTAAGTCAAGCACTAAGTACTAGAGTTCAATTCCCCCCGCACTACGTAAGGTGGGTGTGGTGGTGCACGCCTGTAATCCCAGCACTTGGGAGGCTGAGGCAGGAGGATTGCTGTGAGCCCGAGGCCAGCCTGGGCTACAGAGTGAGACCCTGTCTCACTATTTTTTTTTTCTTGGCACAGGTCTTACTCTTGTCCAGGCTAGTCCTGAAGTCACTATGTAGCCTGGGCTAGCCCCGAACACACAGCAATCCTCCTGCCTTGGCCTCCCAAGTGCTGAGACCATAGGTTTGCACCACTACACCCAGTTTATGTGGTGCTGACGAATCAAAATTGTGCTTGCTAGGCAACCCCTCAAATCACTGAGCTATGCCCCTGGCCCTCACAACTTAAAAGAAATTTTAAAAAGAAAGCCTGGGGATGTAGCTGAGTTCAACACCCTGGGTCCAATCCCCAGCAGAGAAAGAGGGTTTATTCCAGCCGTCTGATGCATAGAGTTAAAAATAGGGGGACGAGTGGGGCTGGAGCTTTACCGAAGGGGAAGTAACAGCCTGGTCACGGCAGAGACGGGCGAGGACGTGCGCCCACGCCCAGCGCCCCATCCAGGCGCTGCTCCTGCACGAGACAGCCATTGCTCTGTGTAAATGGCAAGTGAGTCTGAGCGTCCTTCCGGCCCCTTCCTGTCCCCATCCACCCCGTGCAAACCAGACCAGAAGGTCTGGGAGGGAGCGACGGGCCTGGCCAGGGCTTTCCGCGCCACACAGCGAGTGCTTGGCCCCGGGCTCTGTCCATCTTGGTTGGCTTGACTGCTGGCGGGCAGACAGTTGTCACCAAGTGTCATCTGGAAAGTTTCTGTCCTCCCTTCCCTGAAGGGAAGCTCTGCTCTCTGCAAGGGCGCCTTCAGCTCCCCTGGGACTGCCTCAGTTTCCCTAGCAGGGAAGAACAAACAGATCGGGTCTTAAGAATGGGGGTCAGTCAGGCCTGGCAGTGCAGGTCTGCAATCCCAGCCCTCTGCCAGGCTGAGGCAGGAGGATCACAAGTTCAAGTAGAGCTTGGGCAATTTAGTGACTTGGTGAGACTTTGTTTCAAAATGAAAAAAGAAAAGAAAAAAAAGAACGGAGTTGCTGTTCTCATTAACTCCTTCCTCTGCCCGAGCCCGCTGTGGGCTCCTCAGGGGCTGTTTACTCGGATCCTGAGCCCCGAGCTGCCACCGCCCGTCCTGAGTTCAGGTCCCACCACGCGGCAGTCCTGAGAGTCACCTGGCCTCCCGCTGGGACGCAGCTGGCAGCCTGTTGGTGAAATCACTGTCCCTGAGTTGCACCTGTTCCTCTGTGCAGTGAGTAAGTAGATAGCAGAGGCCCGAGCGGTGGCCTGTTGGCCGGCAGTGGGTGGCCTAGGCTGGCTTCTTGCCAGGGGACCTCTTCCCCTGGGAACTGGATCAAAAACCAAGAAGGGAAGTGGGCGGAGTGGTGCACACTGCAGTCCCGGAGCTCTGGGAGACTGAGGCAGGAGGATCGCAATTTGAAGACCAGCCTAGGTGATGTAGCAAGACTGTCACAAAATAAATTGCAAAAGGGGGCTGAAGGAATGGTACAGCTGTTAAAGCGCCTGCCTGCAACTGCAAGGCCTTGAGTTCAATTCCCCAGCACCACATATAGCTGGGTGTGGTGGCACACGGCTAAGGCAGGCAGATTGTCTTGAGTCCAAGGCCAGCCTGAGCTACACAGTGAGTTCAGGACCAGCCTGGGCTACAGAGCAAGACCCTGTCTCAAAAACAATTTTTTTTTTCAAAAGGGCTGGGATGTGGCGTCAGCGCAAAGGCCCTGGGTCCAATGCCAAGTCCTTGTAGGCAAATAAAAAGCAAGGACCAGGTGGCCCCTAGTGTTCTCGTGTGGTCCCTAGTGTTCCTGTGTGGTCACTGTAACAGGTGTGTGTTACCTCCTCCCTCCCTCACTGGCCACACCCCTACCCCGCTTACCTAGGGGGTTTGAGGAAGTGTCGGGACCGCTGAGCCCTGGCAGCAAGCCGAGCGTGACCCAACACCAGTGGGCAGAGGTGCTTCCTGCTGGGTTCTTCTGGGAGGCAGGAGTGGGGTGTGGAGTCGCGCCTGCTTCCCCACGCGGTGAGCTCTGGCTGGCAAGTGCCGCCACCAGCGAGTGCCAGCTGCTCTGTGAGGCTGCAGTGATCCGCCCTGAGGTGTCCCTGCCACCTCCCAGAAGCCACCCTGGACACACAGTGGCCTTGGGCACAAGCCCTGAGGGAACCTAAGCACACACTCCACGCCATTGCCCTGGCGACCACATTTCCCTCTCCATTACGTGACTATACCCTCCAGGGAAAACGCCGGAGAAAGGGCAAGGAGCACCCGGGCCTGGTGGCGCGGGCCTGGTGGCGCAGTCCTGTAATCTCGGCACTCTGGGAGGCTGAGGCGGGAGGATCCCAAGGGAGAGCCCAGCCTGGGCAACTTAGTGAGACCCTGTCTCAAAATCAAAACCAAAAATCTGGGCCAGGGGTGTAGGTCAAGGTCAAGGCCCTGCGTTGGAGCCCCAGTACCACCAAAATGAAACAAGCAAACAAAAATATCATAAACTCCAGCACGGTGAGGCATCCCTGGCCAGTCCCCAGCCCTGGCTACTGTCCTCACCCTGACCTGTCTGGAAGACCCCAGCCCTGAACGGACCTGCCCTACACACGGCCCCACCAGCTCCCTGGAGACAGCTGTGCCTGGTGACTCAGGCTATCCACCACCAGACCCTTGGACAGGGTCCCAGCGGCCTGGTGCTGGCTCCTGGGCCAACATCCCCATTAGAAAGAAGTCAATTTGAACACGAAGGAGGTCACCCCAGCCCCGGCTGGCCACTGATCCCATTATGCCTTAGCAACTGCCCTGGCAGGGCCCACACGCCATGACAGCCACCACGGCCACGCTCAGCTCTGGACCTTGTCTGATCCACACTGGGGCCTGTGGAATGGGTACAATCGCTTCACCATTTTATATGAGAAGCCTGGTTAGGAAGGGTGGACTTGGGGCTCAGGGCAAGTCTGTAAGTGGTGGATCCTGGTGCCCCGCCCAGTGGCCAGCTCGCCTGTCCGCCAGGCCTGTGCCCCATCTGCCCTTGAGTTTCAGAGGCCTCTAGGCCAAAGGTCCGACGGGAATGTCCTGGGACTCAGGGACAGGAATCCCGAGGGGTATGAACGGGGCAGGGCTGAGCTGTCACCTGTGTGCACTCACTGGTGTCTTCCACTGAGGGGGGACCCTGCATCCCCTCCCAGGCACAAATGCTGAGAAAGGGAGACTTGGGTCCGTGGGAGATGGAGCACTCACAAATGACCCCACAGTCCTGGGGACTGGAGGACTGAGGCAGTGATGATTGAACCCAGGGCCTTTGCACTAACTGTGCTGTATACCTAGTATTGTTAAGTTGCCTGGGCTCACACTTGTGATTCTCCCAAGTGGCTTGCATTCCAGCACGGGGACTCCTGCTTTCCATCACAGCGGGATCCCACAAAGCCTTATTAAAGCCAAGTGGCTCTGTCCCTGTGCCAGCCAGACAAGCAGGTGCCACGGGCTCTCCTGCTGCTCTAGGGTGGGAAATGGACTGGCCCAGCAGGCCATCTGTCACACCAGTCTGGCAGGGGGACCTGGCTGCTGGTCACTCAAGAAAGGACGGCAGGAGGGGCTCGGAGACCAGTTTGCCCCAACGTGGGAGGCCCTGCGTTCCCTCTCCTAGCAGAGGACCGCAGAGGGCATGGACAGAGCCCCTTGTCACACTTTCTACCTGGGGCCAGCCTTGGGGATTTCCTGACTAAAGAAACCACCAGCCCGGCACATAGGGCAAAGTTAAGTGTTCTGTGGGAGGGGAGAGCGCAGCTGGAGACCGGCCCAGATGCTGGCAGCAGGTTTCTCCCCGTGGCACACTCACGAGGGCGGGGTCTCCCGAACCTACTCATTCACTCATGCATTCACATTCTTGACGAGCAAGGCAAGTCAGCAGGCCCTCCAGGAGGCTGAGGCAGGAGGATCACAAGTTTAGCCCCATCTGGGCAACTTAGCAACTTGGGGAGATCTTGTCTCCAAATCAGAAATAAGCATGGCTGGAGATGTAGCTCAGCGCAAAGACCCTGGGCTCGAGCCCCAGCGCCCGCTCCCCATGTGCAAAGAGGAGGTTTGGTCCAGCCTGCCTGAGTTTGAACTCCCAGCGCCTTCCTCTTCCTGTCGTGAAGCCGGGGGTCAGCGTCCCGCTCCCTGAGAGCACCTGCCTGTGAGAAGGCGTGGTCCTAAGCACAGCAACCCCAGAGCTTCCAGGGGAGAGCTGTGGTGCCACGGAGGGACCAGGCACTGGGGCATGCTGGGATGCCCTGGTTCCCAGCACACGGCCAGGCAAAGCGCCTCCTTCAGCTGTGAGATTTTGGGGCGGGTATGTTTCACAATATAAAAAGTTTCAAAAATCTTTCCACCCCTGTATCTCTCTATTTTCCCCTTCCTTCACTTGTTCGTTCCCCTGTCGTTGGCGGGGAGTTGGGGAGCTGCCTCTTCCTGCCTCAGCCTCCTGCATAGCTGGGATTATTATACACAGGTGCTACCATACCCGTTTTCGTCTTAGTCTTTTAATTTTCCAGGTCTCCTGTGTTCACCTGTGCCAGGACTGATGGCACAGCACAGAGGTTGGGGCACTTGCCTAGAAAGTACAAGACTCCCAGTCGGATTCTCCTATAATCCCAGCACCTGGGAGGCTGATGCAGGAGGATTGCCATGAGTTTGAGGCCAGCCTGGGCTACATAGTGAGTTTAGGACCAGCTTGGATTACAGAGCAAGGTTCTGTCTCAAAAAAAAAAAGAGAGAGAGAGAGAGAGAGAGCTGTGAGCCTGCATACAGGGCTCACTGAAAGGTGAGACCCCAGACCCAGCGTGGCAACTCTCACCAATAATTCAATAATTCCGGCACTGTGGGAGGGTCACAGCCCCAGCCCAACCAGGGTTCTTAGCCACTTAGTGAGATCCTGTCTCAAAATAAAATTTAAAAGGGCTGTGGATGTAGTTCGGTGCAAAGGCCCTTGGTTTAAAAAAAAAGTTCAACACCAGTTATTAGCACATCATGCCTCTGTTTACCCAACAAAGGGCCACGTGGGCACAGGGTCAGGTCTCAGGAGCCCACCGGGGCCGTGTGGACTGGGGGCCACAGGCGGCGCAGGGTCACGGCCCAGCCTGGTGTCTGCACCACAGAGTGGTGTAGCCTGGTAGTTGTGTAAGAGCGGAAAGCCTGTTGCAGAAGGGAAGGAAGCGGAGAGCCCAGGGACCTTCCGCTGCATGGCCCAGCGCCACTCTGCAGCCCCTGTCCACGAGGCCCAGGTGAGCAGCATTGCCATATGCCACAGAGGGGACCAGAGATGGCTGAGCTCTGCCAGTCAGGGATACTGACTGCAGGACGGCCACAGGATGGGGGTGCTGAGCAGGACTGCCACTCTAGGCTCTCAGAATGTGCCCCTCTGTGGTCCTCTAGCAAGGACGGCTCATCGCCGGTCACCCCTGCTCCTGTCCCCCACCGTCAGCTCCTCAGACTGCTTTGGTGGTTTCCAAGCTTGGTACAAAAGGCACCCTGCAGGAAGTGCGCTTGGCATCTGCCCCGCCCCGTCCACGCTGCTCCTGGAAGGGCCAGCGGGTGTGGCAGGGGACTCGGGCCGGAGGCTGTGGGCCACGTTCCTTTTCTTGACAAGGAGGCAAACCACCTGCGAAGCCAACCTCTCCAAGCAGAGGGGCTGGGTCCTGTGTGTCACACCCCTGTGATTCCAGCACTGTGGGAGGCCGAGGCAGGAGGAGCGCGAGTTTGAGCCTCACTGGGCAACTTGGCGAATTAATAAGACTCTGCATAAAAATCAAAAATAAAAAGTGGGCTGGGACATAGCTCAGTGTGATGAACCTGTACGCACACAACACGCACACGCACGTGCGCGCGCACACACACACACACACACACACACACACACACACACACCAGGAGCAGCCATGACTACAGCCCAGGCTACTATCTAGAAAGGGTGTGTCTCACTCCCTTCAGAGCGGCCTCTGGGGTCTCCACAGGGCCGTGGCGCTCAGGGTGTCCTGCTCCCCACCACCCTAGCCTTGGCTGAATCTCTCAATCGTGGGGCCCCCAGAGCAAGTACCTGCACTGTCGCTGAGCACAGGGGGCTGCAGTCGGGTCCACCTGTGACCTCGGACCCGGTCTGTGACCTCTGAGACCCCAGGTCCCTCCACTGCCCCCCAAGTCCTCCTGTAGTCAGAGCCTCTGAGACAGTGCTCACATGGGAAGCTGGGCTCTGAGCAGCGACAGGCTGATCAAGACTTGAACTCAGCTCCCCAGAAAGTCAGCTGGAAATGAGGGAGGGAGCTACAGATGTGGGGAAATACAGAACCTAGAACACGGCAAGTGCAAAGGCCCTGGAGTGGGAATAGCTGAGTTTGTTCCAGAACGGCAGAGAGGCAATGGGGCTGGAGGCGGGGGAGCAGCCAGGAGAAGAGAGAGGCACCTCTCTTCAAAGCCTGTGGGGACGCAGAGACAGCTGTCCCTGCACGTGTGTGCCTGAAGCAGCCCCGACAGGCCCTAGGATCTCAAAGAATCCCTAGAAACTGAAAAGAGAAGTGGAACCCTTTCTGCACCCTCCCTGCCCCCTGCCTGACGGGGACAGACACGACTTCCTCTTTCGAGCACATTTAAGGCCCAACCCCGGGAGCACACGGGAAAAGCCGAGGCCAGGCCACCACTCAGCCATGGGGGACACTTTCATTCGCCATATTGCCCTGCTGGGTTTTGAGAAGCGCTTCGTCCCCAGCCAGCACTATGTGAGTACACAGGACTGCACTGTCACCCTCTCACCACCCGCCCCCCCAGCCCAGGCCCTGTGGGCCCCGGAGAATGAAGGGGTGGGGGTCTCAGACCACAGGGTCTGCAGGGGCCTGAATCTTGTCCTTCCAAGGATGCGCACCTGTGCCTCAGCTGCCCTGGGGAGCAGCTGCCCCTGCCCGGCCCTCTAGGCTTGTGCCACCACTCTGCACCGGGTGCCCCCTAGGAGCCCTCTGACCAGCCCCACCCCAGGGTGGCCCTGGAAAGAAGGCCTCTGTCCTCCAGCTGCTCAGCTGTGGCATCATTTCTGTTAGTCTTACACTGTGACTTGCCCAGGGGCCCAAACAGTCCTCCTGCCCCCCGGCTCAGCCTGGATATTGGTTTTTTGTTTGTTTGTTTTGTTTTGTTTTGGTACCAAGGTTTGAACTCATGACTTTCACTCTGAGCACATCCCCACCCCCTTTTTATTGTTTATTTGAGACAGAATATCTCTAAGTGGCTGTGCAGACCAGGCTGGGCTTGAACTTACAATCTTCCTGCCTCAGCTTCCCAGTTACAAGCCTGTAGCGTTTGGCCTGTCTCCAGCCTGGATTTTTTATGCAAATGAAATCGCCT
Source organism: Ctenodactylus gundi (assembly GCA_004027205.1). Classification (NCBI taxonomy): domain Eukaryota; kingdom Metazoa; phylum Chordata; class Mammalia; order Rodentia; family Ctenodactylidae; genus Ctenodactylus; species Ctenodactylus gundi. Next base: position 44,421 of record PVKB01006604.1, read on the forward strand.
GCTATATTTCTGAGTTCTTGTTATGGCCCTGGTGACCTGTGACCAGCTCTTTCTACTTCTTACCTCATGTGACACACATGCCGAGCTAAGAACAAGGTCCTGCATTTACCCCCAATTTATAGATGAAGAATTCGAGTCAATTTGAGACGAACTGTATTAGTCTGTTTTTCATTACTGTAAGGAAATGCCTAAGACTAGGTAACCAGAAAGAAAAGAGGCTTACGGAGCTGCCCCAAAGCCCTGCCTCTCCCCAGGGCCCAGGCTTCCCGGGGCTGCAGGACACCCCAGGGCACAGCAGGCCCCGGGAGCTGACAGAGGCCGGCTCTCCCGCAGGTGTACATGTTCCTGGTGAAGTGGCAGGACCTGTCCGAGAAGGTGGTGTACCGGAAGTTCACAGAGATCTACGAGTTCCATGTGAGTTTGGGGTCAGGCCCAGAGGTACCCGCTCACTCGGCCCAGCCTGCCCAGCCCAGGTGGTCATGGGGAGCTGCGGGACCCGGAATCCCCCCTTCCCAGCCCCAGCCCACAACTGAGGCACACTTTCTAAAAAATAAGTTTTATATTGCTGTCAAGTACCTCTAATGTAAATTTGTCCATTTTAGATACCTTTAGGTGTGTTACTCAGTGACATTAAGTACATTCACTGTGTCATCCAGCCACCGCTGCCACACCTCTCCAGAGTTTTCTGGTCTTCCCGGAGAAAAACTCTGCCTTCTGACATTAAGTCATGGGGACTCAGGGGTCACTCTCTGTTTTGTGTTCGTGTGTGTGTGTGTGTGTGTGTGTGTTTGTGTGTGTGTGTGTGTGTGTGTGTTTGTGTTACTAGTATTTGAATCCAGAATCCTTACAGTGACCTAAATCCCCAAGCCATTTTCTTATTGTACTTATTTATTTATTTACTGACTTGCTAAGTTTGAGACAAGGTCTCATTAAGTTTCTAAGTTACCCGGGCTGGACTTGAAATAGAGAGCTTCCTGCCTCAGCCTCCAAGAGTGCTGGGATTAGAGGTGTGGGCCACCAGACCCAGCTCAGCCTGGGTTTCTTTGGCTCCCTCTGGCGGCTGGATGGAGGACAGGCAAGGGTGGACCCAGGAGGGACAGAAGGAAGTGGTTGTCTATGGCCAGGCCTGGTGGCAGCTCTGTGCAGGGAGAGTCAGATTCAGGAGGGATCTGGGGAGGGAAAGGGACGGGATCCCTGGCGACCTGGTTGTAGGGGAGGAAGGAGAGGAATGGGGGTGGCAGGAGGTGGTTTCCAGTTCCGTGTGTTCACAGTGGGGAGCGAAGGAAAACGCGGCCATTCCTTGACATCTGCTTTTCTTTGTCTAGAAAATGTTAAAGGAAATGTTTCCTATCGAGGCAGGAGAAATCAACCCAGAAAACAGGATCATCCCACACCTCCCAGGTGAGGACAAGGCTGCATCCCCTCTGGGTCCTGTGTCCCAGGTCCCTTCAAGTGCCCTGGATCCAGGCCATTCTCCTGGACATCCTGACCTGCCCAGAGTTCCCTCACCTGCCCCATCTCCACACCTCTCCGGGGCCCCTGTGCCTGCCCCAGGTCCCTGCGCCTGCTCTCGATGCAGCCAAGCTCCCCCACTCCCCTCACCCCAGCTCAACCTTAAGGATGTGCTCAGGGTTCTGTGGTGTCCCCCACCCGGCCAGCGCCCCGGTGGTTTGATGGGCAGCGGGCAGCCGAGAGCCGCCAGGGCACGCTCACCGAGTACTGCAGCGCGCTCATGGGTCTGCCTGTGAAGATCTCGCGCTGTCCCCACCTGCTCAACTTCTTTAAGGTGCGCCCCAACGACCTCAAGCTCCCCGCGGACAGTCAGTGAGTGGCCTCCTCTTCCAGCAGGTGGGGAAGGGGGAGGTCGGCGGGCAGGGGGGCGGGCGACAGGGCCTTTCCTGCTTCATGCCTGACCCTAAACTCAGAGAGGGCAAGTGGCCTGCCTAAAGTTACACAGTAGGAAAGAATGACCGGTTTGGGGACACAGCCAAATCTTCATCTTGACTCTTGAGTCTCATGGTGTTGGGGGAAGCATCCTGGGAGGTCCAGAGCCCTGGCTCCAAATCCTACCCTGTGATCTCCTGGCCATGGGACCTAGAGCTCATGATGCCTGCACAATTATTTTTTTTCTCTCCTCCTAGGACTGGGAATTGAACCCAGGGTCGTGGCACTGAACTACAACTTAAGCCCTCTGTCTCTTTTTTTTAATAGTGCATTTAAAATTTTTAAGATAGGTTCACACTCACTTGCAAAGTTGGCCTTTGCACTGAGCTCCTCCCCACCCCCTTTTAAATTTTTTATTTAAAACTTTGATACTGGGTCTCACTAATTTGTGAAGTTGTCCGCACTGGGCTTGAACTTGAGATGCTCCTGCCTCAGCCTCTCCTTGTGCTGAAGTCAGTCGTGTGCCACAACGCCCAGCTACCGCTGCCCTCTGATTGCAGGTTCTCTGTTTACAAATGGTGGTGAGGATCAGAGGCAGAGCGGGTGCCCCTGATGTGTAAAGGTGAATGGGTCCCAGGTGTCTCAGAGGACCTGGGGTTGACGCCTCTGCTGACTGCTGAGCAGGTCTCAGGGCTCCTACACCCGGGGCTTTCCCTCTCTGGTCACTGCAGCTCAGGGACAAGCCTGGGGCACAGTTCTGTCCCTCCACAGAGGCACCATGTTGCCTGAGCATCGCCAACAGCATCACCCCAGTCTTGCACTTGACCTTGAATGTGCCTTCCTCCAAGGACGGAGAGCGCCCCTGGCAGCCGGTGGTGGCACGGCAGGAGACCCTGGCTGGGTCAGGAGGATTGGCAGGCCTGTCCACGCTGCGCCCTGGGCAGCCCACGGACACAGTGCCATCCCCCAGGGCTTTCCTCAGCCAGTCCAGCTTTTCTCTGTGCAGCGCCAGTTTCCCTCCTGGACCCTTTAGGCTGTGGAAGTCCTGCAGCTGCGCCCTAGGGCTACACCCGGGCTGGACCAAGCCGAGCGCCTGGCAGACAAGGTCTGTTGTCTCCACAGGGTGAAAAAGCCAGAGACGTACCTGATGCCGAAAGACGGCAAGAGTAACGCGGCCGGTGAGGGACAGCTTCGGGGACACCCTGCGCCCAGCTGCGGGGTGCGAGCGGAGGGCGGGCCCCAGCCGGCTCTGCGGGCTCAGGTTGACCCCACGGAGTTGGGTCACCTTGCCATGGCTGGTCCCCTCACCCCTGTAGCTACAGCACCCAGAACCTGGCTCCCAGCCCCCTGGAGAATGCTTATGGCTGAGGGAAGGAACAGGTTTGAGGAGCTGTTGTGGCCTTCGGAGGTGACACGGGAACACTTCCTAATCTTGTTTGCACAGGAGTTGTTCCTAATCTCTAAGATTTATTGAGTGCTCCTCTGTGCCAGCACTTTTAAAATTAATATCAGCTGTAAGTCGGGCAACTTAGAAAGATTCTGTCTCAAAACAGAAAGGGCCGTGGATGTCGCCCAGTGTGAAGGCCCTGAGTCCAAGTCCCTGCACCCCAAACCCTCTACAAACACATCAGCTCCTAAAGCCAGCCGTGGTGGTGGCATATGACTGCAGTCCTGACAGTTGGGTGGCTGAGGCAGACGGACGGTGGAGCCTAGGAATTCAAGGAAAGTCTTGACAACATAATGAGACTCCATTTCCCAAATAAAATAAATCAAAATAAAAAAAGAAAGACCGTTAATTCACATGATGGTATCTGGCACTATGACCTAGAGCCAGGGCTGATGCTATTCCCATTTCAGAGCTGGACATACTGAGGCTCGGATGTGCGCTCAGGCTTTTACCCAAGGCTCCCCAGTTACCTAAGATGCAGCAGGATGTGAGCCAGTGCCAGTGGTACCCAAATTTAACTTTAATTTTTTATTACAAGACTGTCTCCTAGAACAGACACAGTCTCCTGGGAGTTGGGGTTTCAACATTTGAATTTCAGTGACATGATTCAGCCCATAGCAAGCAGTGTCGGCATAGCCTGGGCCTGGCTGGAAATGCAGACGGACGTCCCTGCAGACATACGGTCTCAGGGGAACTGGAGAGCACCTGAACGTGGGGAAGGCTGCTGCTGGCCGCTCGCTACCTTGGCAGCCGAGAACCAGAGTCAAGAGGGATGTAATCGGGACAGGGAAGGCGCCAGTTGCTCACCCAGTGCAGGGCTACAGAGAGGAGCTTGGAAGGCGCTAGGACTCAGTAAAGGCAGGGCTGCAGAGGGGAGCTGGCCCCTGCCAACGCACAGTTTGCAGGGTGTGTCCCACAGAGAGCTGAGCTGAGTAAGGGCAGGTACCGACTGCCCGCTCTGGTACCCCACGCTCACCCTGCTCTCTCTCCACCCCAGACATCACAGGCCCCATCATCCTGCAGACGTACCGCGCCATCGCCAACTACAGCAAGAGGTCGGCCTCCGAGATGGCTCTGGCAGTGGGCGATGTGGTCGACGTTGTAGAGAAGAGCGAGAGCGGTCAGTGTCCTGCCATGCCTCGGCGCTCCTTCCCCCCACCTCCACCCCCTGCAGCTGGGGTCCCGCAGCCTGCAGAGGCTCGGGCCGCCCCAGGCCTCGGGTCTGACCCTCACAGTCCACGCCTGGATGGGCGTTCATGGTGCAGGGCACGAGTGTGCACACTACATCTGGGAGAGGATCCGGTGCCACCGTGTGACCCTCAGAGTGTGCGTCGGGGTTGGGATTTGTGTGTCGGGAGGGGAGGAGACTGCAGAGTCTGAGTCCTCAGGACCCTGGTGGCCGAGGGAGACGGCACTGCCCTGACATTCACCTCCAAACCCCGCTCCAGGCTGGTGGTTCTGCCAAATGAAGGCAAAGCGGGGCTGGGTCCCCGCATCCTTCCTGGAGCCCCTGGACAGTCCTGATGAGGCCGAGGACCCAGAGCCCAACTACGCAGGTACCCCTGCCCTCCAGGGCTGGTGTGGGGGGCTCAAGGATGGGCAGGCGCGGTCTGAGCATACGGACAAGCAGAGGGACTGGGATCTGGCCTGATTGCCGGACAAGCTGAGGCCCTGCCCTCTCTATGCGAGTGTCCTGGTAGCCTGTGACGTCCTTGGAGAAGGCAAGGAGGTGGCACACAAGAAGGGGGACAAGGGGTCAGGCTGGGATACAGTATGGCCGTAGCAGCGGGCGTGGAGCCTGGCCCAGCCCAAGTCCAGGGCTGAGCAGAGCTGAGGCTCAGGAAGAAGGGCTGCCTGGAGGTGGAGATTTCAACCTTGCCTGGAAGGACGATGCGGCAGCGCCGGGGCTGGCTGGCCCTGTTTCAAAATTGAGAGATTCCTCCAGGCGTGATGGTAGCATGCTAGGTAATCTCAGAACTTTGGGAGGCTGAGGCAAGAGGATCTCAAGTTCTAACCCAACCTTGGCTCAACTTAGTGACTCAGTAAGACTGTATCTCAAAAAAAAAAAAAAAAAAAAAAAAAGAGGAGTGGGGATATAGCCCAGCTTGTCCAGTCTCTAGTACCAGAAAAAAAGAATTGGAGAAATTTTGCCCTTTGGTGGGGGCTTTAGGGCTCCTCTTAAAAAGTGGGCAAAGCCTGCAGCACTCAGCCCAGAGCCCTGCGATGACTCATGCCTCCTCTTCACACTGGGGCAGGGCCCTGCCCTCGGGACGCCTGGTCTCGAGGGTGGGTGGTGGTGGGTGGGGACAACTCACCTGGGCACAGCGGACAGAAGTCCAGAGCACCCACCAGGGCTAGGCGGCAGGAGATGCCTGCTAGGGAGTCCCAGGAGCAGGAGGGCACAGCGGGGACAGCCAGAGGAAGGGGCCACGGCTCTCGGTGGGTGCTGGGCACTGGGCGCTAGAGGGGCCTGAAGCCCAGAGAGGGGAGCAGGGCTGGAGAGCTCCGTGCTTGTCTGTGTTCCCACCACACACCAGGGGAGCCATATGTCACCATCAAAGAGTACTCGGCTGTGGAGGAGGACGAGGTGTCCCTGGCCCAGGGTGAAACCATCGAGGTCATTCATAAGCTCCTGGACGGCTGGTGGGTCGTTAGGTAAGAAGGCCTCACCCCCAACACTGCACCCACCTGAGCATCCACCTGCTTAGGCTGTGGGCCGACTCGACTCGTATGAGTGACGCTGGGCAAGATGTGGCCTCCTCTGGGCTCAGTGTTGATAACCACGGCCCACGCAGCCTCCCTTGCTTTGCAAACTCTCTTCCCACCTCCCACGTTTCTTCCCTGGGTCAAGGGGCCACCCTGGCCCTTCTGTATTTTTGGAGCCCTGGGTCACTTTAACCCCACGGCTGGGGTCCCACCTCGCCCTGGCCTGGGGGGGGGGGTCCACACTCGGCCCCAGCCCCTGCCCCTGCCGCTGCGTCCGGGCCCAGCCCAGCTCCAAGGGCTGCCTCTGTTGCAGGAAGGAGGACGTCACAGGCTACTTCCCCTCCATGTACCTGCAGAAGTTGGGGCAGGACGTGGCTCAGGCCCAAGGCCAGATCAGGGGCCGAGGGGCGCCGCCCCGCAGGTGAGCGAAGGGCCCGGGCTGGGCGGGCCGTGTTGGGGTGCTTTCCCAGGACCTTAGGTTGGGCCCATAGAGGGCACAGTTGGTAAGGGCCGCGGGACGTGGGCCCCAGAGCAGGGCAGGTGTCCAGGGAGGGGCAGGTGCGTCATGCCACGCTCCTCGGCCGCTCCGCGCTGGCTAAGTCCCGCGGGACCCCAAGGACGCCCCCTGAGTCCCGAGACCTGGGGCGCGGGGCGGTGGTAAGCAAGGGCCCTGGTGACCCCCCTCCCCCCTTGGGCTAGGTCGACCATCCGCAACGCGCAGAGCATCCACCAGCGGTCGCGGAAGCGCCTCAGCCAAGACGCCTACCGCCGCAACAGCGTGCGCTACCTCCAGCAGCGGCGCGGCCAGGCGCGGCCACAGCCGCAGAGGCCCCGGAGTCCACTCAGTGAGCGCGGCCCCGGCGCGGGGTCCCGGGCGGCAAGGCGGGCTGAGGGGGCGGAACCAGAGAAGCCGAGCGCGAGCGCAAAGGGTCAGGGGGCGTGGTCACGGTCTGAGCGGCGGGCCCAGAGGGCGCGGCGGAGGGAGGAGCCAGAGAGGAATCAGAGAGGAGGAGCCGATGGGGGGGCCGGGTGGAACTGCTGGGCGGGATCTGGGCTTAATCTGGGCGGAGCCTGGGCGGGGCGAGCCCACGGGGCGGGACCGTAGGGGCAGAGATGGGGGGCGTGGTCAGAGGGTGGAGCTAGGGCTGGGGGTGGAACCAAGGACTGAGAGGCGTGGCTAGCAGGTGCGGGGGACGGGGCGAGCCAGAGTGGGTGGAGGTGGAGGGACAGAAGGCAGGGAAGAGAAGGACAAAAGGCTGAGCGGGGCGTGAAGTAAGGGGCGGGACCAGAGGCTGGGGGCGGAGTCAAAGGCTGCGGCAAGGCAGGGCCTTTGACGCTGCTGACTGTCTTTGCTCAGTGGAGAATCCTCAGACCCAGCGTGCGAAGCCCCAGCCGGCTGTACCCCCGAGACCCAGCGCCGACCTCATCCTGCACCGCTGCAGCGAGAGCACCAAACGGAAGCTGGCGTCCGCCGTCTGAGGCTCGGGACGGTCCCCAGGGAGCGCCCCAGCCCCTCTTCTTGTATATATACATATGTGTGTTGTACATACAGCCTGGAATCCAGAAGCCTCGGGACCCGCCCCGTGTAGGTATCCGTCATCCTCAATTAAAGTTGCTTGGAGTGAAGAGAGGCAGGGCTTATGGGGGGCGGGGGGGGTCCTGGGGGTCCCATTGCTGTGATGGGCCTCGCTTGGGGGTCACGGGACCCGTGAGTGAGCCTCACAAGCTTCAGGCTCTGCCTTGGCTCTAGGGGGCAAAATGGGGGAGCGGCGAGACCACGAGGAAGGACGGGTTTCCACAGAGCAAAGTTTTGACAAGGCCAATAAGGGACGTGATCAACACATCAGAGCGCTGACTTCTGGGAGTCTCTGTCAAATCGCTCCACCCTCTGAGCCCTCATAACTCAGCAGGATGGTTGGAGCGCCCCCACCCAAGTCTGGAAAGGTCAGAACAGGCTGAGATTAACGCCAGAGGGCGCCCTGAGATCTTCCAATTCAAGGCACCTGATTCAGTGAACACTCCATCTCCCCAGTTAACTGTTTTACGCACTGTTTCTGTAAGCTTTAAAGCACTTTGCGAGTTCATTTTCGATAAAAAATGTGATTCTGTTTATTCTTCCAGGGCCTGGCCAGCATCATGGCATATGCATGGTAACTTGAAGAAAAACTTTTTTGGGCTGGGTTTAGGGGTGCATGCTTATAGTCCCAGCACCCCAGGAAATGGAGGGAGGAGGATCGTAAGTTGGAGCCCAGGCTGGGTAGCCTGGATGCTTTGAAGCCCTATCTCAAAAAAGGCTGGTGAAATACTTCATTGTAAAGTCCCTTCCTTCAATCACCAGTATTGAAAAAACACCAACTAAATAACTAACTGAATACATAAAATTAAAAATAAATAAAACATTTCTGGCTTGATGCACTCACTGTGCACTGCCTCCTCTATAGGGGACTTTGCGGGTGGCTCTCAGGGCACCCCATGGCCTACTGAGGGGTCAGCTCACATGGGCTCCCTCTGCCCTATCTGTTAGAAGTCACCAGGTTATAAGCTACAGAAACCACCCTGTGTGTGTCCAGCTGATAAAAATCCGGCAAAAGATCTTCTGGAGCTCTGAGCTGCAAGGTGGAAGGGAAGGGAACCATGGGAACCATGGTAGGAGAGTGGGCAGGCAATGTGGGCACCTGCAGAAGCGGCTGAGCAGGAAGCTGTCTATAAGAGGCAGGTGGAAAGCCTGTTCCCCGGTGGGAGATGGGACGCAGTTCCAGCTCCTGCACCTGGCCATGCAACCGAGTCACTGCGTGCGTACTTGGGCCCAGCATTAGGGGAAGTCTAGAACAGGAAGTGGTGGCACCAGCTGACAGCCCAAGGCCACAGGTTCTGGCTCTGCCTCTTCACCCCTTTCCTTGTCTCTCCTGTGTCCTCACAAGTGATCCCTGAGAGGAAGGCTCGAAGAAGGAGGAGGATTTGGGGTGGGCCCAGGAAACACTGGGGCAGCAGGGCAGGAAGGGAAGGTGGACACGTGGAAGGAGGGTGCTGACACTCCTTTGGAACCTGGTATCGTCCCTGCCAGGGAGCAGACAGCCTTGGGGACCCTCTCAGCCCTACCGGGCTCCCTAGATGTCACCTCTGCAGCTCCCTGGCTGCCCTGACACCTCTCAGGACCCTCTCAGCCCCGCTCCCCTGGCGACTGTAGCAGATGGCCATAGTTTTGGCTAAAAGGAAACCAGTGAGCGTTCTCCCATGGCAGAGCTCAGGGCCCAGGACAAGGTGGGCAGGGTGGCTCCTAGCGGAGGCTCCCATGCAAAGCTGTTTCCCTGACTGTAACTTTCTAGAGGTGCTCACATGTCTGGGCCCATGTCTCCTTCTCCTTCAAAGCCAGAGTGTGGCATCCTGTGTTCCCCGCCTTTCTTCCCTCCCACAGAAGGACACTCGTGACACTGAATCACCGGCATGGGCCAGAGCCATGTCCCCAGTGCACATTCCTTAACGCAGCCATATTAGCACCGTCCCTTTCTCTGTGTGGGGCCACGCGCTCCCAGGTCCCAACATGACAATGAGAAAATCTTTCGGGGGACATTGTCCTGCTCCCCGCATGGCATGCACAGTGATGCAGTGGTGGCTGCTCTGGATTCTCCCGGTCGGACTCACCCCACAATTCTGTGCGTCCACCGTGCTTGGTTCCTGGGGATCCATGGCCGGACGCTGTGCTCTGCCTTCGGGGCCACAGGCTCTGGTGACCTCTGGGTTTGTGACGTCAGCATTGCTGATGTCCAGTGTCACCCTGGGAAGGAGGTGCCTCAAAAGTAGAGATCTTCATGTTTCACACAGCTGGGCGTGGGGATCCTCCCTCTCCTGGACTCTCCTTGCGCAGTGCCCTTCCGGCCCCGCTGCAAAAATGGCAGACAGGCCCCACGTTGCCCCCTGGTGGCCATATTGCACACAGCACATGGTGCTGGGCTACTAGTGCCAGAGACGCCTGCCAGGGAAGATGGGGAGAAGGCAGTGGGTGCTCAGCACCCGGAAATGAAAAGTCCAACAACTACAACTGTGGTGGGTGCAGAGTCAGGGGCCCCTCGCCCTCGCTGCAGGCAGCAGGTGGGAGCAGCTGATGGTGTTGCATAATTCAGGATACGGCTTGTCCTCCAATACTGTCTGCGGACCCTTGGTAGGTAGGGGAGAAACTGAGTGACAGGCCCTCCACTCTCTGCAACCAGCCCTCCAGTCCCGACGTTCTTGGTGGCAGAGTATCTCCCACCCTCTCACCCTGTGCCACCCCCATTAAGGCCTGGAGTAGGAGTGGGCTCTGCGAGGCCAGGAGCAGAAATTCTCGAGACTGGGTTACACTGAGCAGGGTAAATTGGCACAGATCCTTCATGTTCCATGTCTTGGAGCAGGTTCAGAACCGGTACTAGTTCTTCCCATGGTTTCAGAATTCCACAGCGACCCGTCCCGTCCCGGGCTTCACTGTATTGGGAGAGTTTCCCTTGTATTGTGACGGTGTGGCTGACTGCGGTCTGCTCGGGCTTTCTGTCCCTATCATGGTGCTAGTCTGGACCCGTGTTCACTCTGCAGGGTTGTGTCTCTAGTCTGTGTGTCTACACCCACACAGAGACACAAAGAATACAGACAGACACATGCACAGAGACCGGCAACACACAGAGAAAGACACATACAGACCCACAGACCCACAACCAACATGCACAAGATAACAAGAATGAACTGTATGAAATATAACTAACTTTATTTGGCAAATAGAGCCTAAAATGTATGAGTTTATAATACAAAGGGGAAAATTAAAAGTTTATGTTAATTTCTACCTGTACCCAACAAACCCATCATAGATTTTCTTGAACGACTATGACAATAAATTTTCAAAAATTCCCAAGTGGATATCATGAGGCTGAGTCATTTCTGATCATTCGGGTAAATCCTCACTTGTGATGGAAACTGAAATTCAGGGTGAGATGCTCTCGTGTCCCAAGTGTAGCAAACACGGGTGTGTGGGAAGATGGAGTCACAGTTGGGCCAGTGTTGGCAGCGTGACAGCCACAAGTTCTGCACCTCCGAAGTCCCCCCAAGTGTCTCCTTCTGGATCACTGTACCTTTACAGTGCCGTCCCAAGAACTCAGCTTGGATGTGTCTGTGGGTTGCAGACATGAAAGTCCCGGGAAGTTCATGGCCACTGGCACAGGGCCTCATCCCTGGGGTGGAGATAAAACTAACTCCGGACCAGATCCCCTCCAGGAGCCACCAATGCAGTTCCGTGTCTGTGACGAGGGTGCCTTCTCATTGATTTAAACACATCCTTTGCCTGCCCAGGGGGACAACAAGGGGTGGTGGAGTCGAGTTCTCCCAACACTGGCCAAGAGTAGGATTCTGTGTGAAAGACCCTCTATGCCAGGCTCCCTGGAGGAGGGGCAAAAGGGATGGGGCAGCAGGAAGTCAAGGCCAATGAATCAAGGAAGTGCAGACTTCAGGGAAAGCAGCCCAGGCTCCGCAGTCTCTTCATGTGATGAGGAAGAGGATTGGGCCAGCTTCCCTGGGTAGAAACAGAGGCTATCAGGACAGCACTGTGTCACAGGACACAGGAGACGGGACACAGGGACTGGCAGGGTGGAGCCCACAGTAACAGAGCAGGGAGGACAGAGTTCCTTCAGGCAGCACGGATTTGTGACCAGGTGGTAGAATTTTAACATATAGGCGAATCCTTTATATTCAGAAGACCTGTGAAATGCCAGACCCGGGTGAAGTAAAGGTAGCATTTTCCATGTGTATGTGACTCAAAAATAAGCTATGTGTTAATTATTAATCAAATTGTTACTGTTTAAAGCCATGCATTAAGAAGGAGAAAACCAAGTCTTGATACTACTGGGGAAGGTCAAGGAGAATCTTCCGTGCACATCTGGTTGGCCTGTTTGCTTCTCCGTTCTGGAGGGATGTCTGCAGAACACTGGTAGAAGCTGTCTGAATGACAAGTGACACAAAAGACGACCCCTAGTCTGCTGTGCTTGTGAACAGAACAAGCCCTGTCTTTCACGAACACGGGCGGTTTAAAGGGCAGAGCCCGAGTAGGTGGACAGCAGGCTTGTTTGTTTATTTATTTGGAAGCAGGGTCTTGTAGCCCAGGCTGGCCTTGACAGGCGTGATGTTGTGTAGAGAAACACTTGCTTTGAGAACAAACCTGGGCTGTCCAATCTGCAGCCTGCTCTGTTTTGCCCTGTATTTTTAACATGACATAATGAAAAAATTCGAAGAAAGTTTTAGTACTGACACTCAGGGCACTAACTACATCACATGTTACATTTATAGCCCAAGACAGGTGTTCTTCCCTCAAAATAATCCAGCAGGCTGTCGGATGAACAGGGAAATGCTCACGCTCTGAAGGGGGAAGGATCAATGGCGACATCTGGTCTTGCCTGGGAGTGACTATTTTCTCCTGTGA
>PVKB01006605.1:0-56891 GCA_004027205.1 Ctenodactylus gundi
GAGAGAGAGAGAGAGAGAGAGAGAGAGCGAGAGAGCAGTAATCAGGCCTGCAGAGAACTTACTCTGCAAGTCAATTGTTTCAGATTTTTTAAAAAATCCCTCATGCTGTATCTTTTCTGCCTCTTCTGGTCTTTTTTTCTAAACTGCTTCACGGCTTCGCATTGCTAGTTACTTGCCAGCTGTGGGACACTGACCACAATGCACATCCACAACTCTAATAGCGACAACTTCCCTGCGCTGCTCCATGTGGTGCCCCTGAAGTCTCTTGCATTCAGGAGATTATTGGCTTGTGGGAGCAATACATTCATCAGTGGATTCGTCTGTGGAGGAATTCAGTTAGTGTGTGTGGTTGGATGGAAAATACTTGTCACTTTTCCGACCTGAAAGGGCATGTTCTTGGTTTGCAGCTCTTCACTGGCTGCCAGGGGTTAGATACCTTCCCCACCATGACCTCCACAGTGCCCTTTCTGTCTTAGGGGCAGCTCACCATCCAAGCACTGAATCCACTAGAAACGGACTCAAACCAACCCTTCTTCCATGAAGTTGCATGAGTTAATACACAATCAGCAATGAGAAAACTGACTAATGTACAACACACTGTTATTTAAATAATGTTTTTTAGGAGTTTTCCCCTTTATTGATTTAAAGTTTCTCCTCCTTTCTCCACAACAACTTGCTCCATCACTATCTAGAAATGTTTTGTTGTGATGCTTATCACCTCAACCTCACTAGATCAATCTGCATCTCTCTATTCTGATGTAAAATTTTATATAAAATAATTAATTAATTTTTTCTTATGAAAAAGGAGGGATTCAGTGTGAATACCTTACAACGGAATGGCCTGAAAACATAGCTCAATCATGAAAGTGCTTGCTTAGTATACTCAAGGCGTGGATTCAGTTACCCAGAATAGCACACAGATTTGTTAGGTGTGACGGCTCGGCTTGTAATATCAGCATTCAGATGTGTAGAGCCGAAGAATTGTCGTGAGTTCGAGGCTAGCCTGAACCAAATAGCTCAAGACCAGCCTGAACTATAGAGTGAGACCTTGTCTAAAACAAACAAGTAAGAAATTTCAAAAAGTTATTATTTCACTTCATATATTTTTAGTTTTATTATTACGCAATGATTCGTACTATGGTATAGTTTGCAGCAGCAGTATGTTATTGGACATAAACTTGTAAATGAAACACAATACCCATGTTTTAAATTTTGATATAGCTCAGAACCTGCAAAAATTGCAAGAATATCTTAGAAACTTCTAAACATTTTTCACAGTTTTGCTGATTAAAACCACATATTACATAGTTTGAAAAAGAATAGTACACTGAAAGATTAACTTAATCAAAGGTAAAATTCTGTATACTGAAAACTATAAGACATTAAAAAAACCTAAAGAGGACAAACAGATATTCACGAACTGAAAAATTAATATTGTTAAATGCCCATACTGTGCAAAGCAATGACAGATTCAATGTTAATCCTGTCAAAATTACAATGCTTTTTTTAATTTGGAAGGAAAAATTCTAATTTTTTACAAGACACAAAAGACTCCCAGTAGCAAAAGTGATCTTGAGGAAGAACAGAGATAGGGGAGTCATATTTTCCGATTTCAAACTGTATGAAAATGTACAGCAATCAAAATAAATTGATACAGCACAGAGCAGACATACAGACTAATTGGACAGAACAGAGGACCCTGAAACAAGTCCACACATACGTAACCGATCCACTTCTGACCAACACGCCAAGAATGCAAGTGGAGAGTGAAATTTATTTGTTTTTTCAATAGATGTTGGAGTGAAAATGGGATATCCATGCTCAAGTCTATATCACTGGACCCTTACCTCACACAATGCACCAGAAGAAACTTAATGTGGACGGGAGACCTACACATAAGACCTAGTACCATAATTGTTTTAGAAAACAGAGAAAATCTATACATTACCAATGACGGTTTTAGATATGCCTTCAAATACACAAGCCAGAAAAGCAAAAACAACCACATGGAATTTGTTAAACTAAACCTTCTGCACAGCAAACACTCAACAGAACGAAAAGGCAATTTATAGAATGGAAAACAGGCTTCTTTTTCTTTGCCACTCCTGCTCCTTACGCTGGCTACTGCTGGGTGGCTCTGAGTCGCCTCCCCCCCCCCACCCCCCACTCCCCACGGCTCTAGTCTCCATTAACTAGCCCTGGTATTTGGAGTTCTTATAACATGGTAAGCATTGAGCACACACACACACACACAAGTCTAAAGTTCGCCAAGATTTGCATGATGTTAAAGAAGGAGACAAACAAACTGCTAAAGAAACAACAATCAAAGCTAGTCAGTTGATTGATCAGAGGATGCAAAAATCCTCAGATTCCTCCAGCCCTCCTGCAAATACTTTGTGGTTTGGTAGAAATACCAACAGGATGCCTTGAAAACTTGCTTAGTGTAGTTAAAAGGCAAGTAAATGCTCTCAGAAACCTTCAAGTTCAATGTGCATAGACCGAAGTCAAATTCTATGAGAAAAGTCATGAGCTTGAATGGCAATAGACTCTTCTCTCCCACTGTCTATTTGATAAACAGATTGAGATTGTGAATTCAATTGAGGAACCTACAGAGAAACTAAATGGGTGGGAAGCAGACCAAGAAGATGAAATTTCGCAGGAGCTGAAAGAAAAGGCCAAAGATGAAGAAGAAGCAAAGGAAGATCCTGACGGAATTCTTAAATTGTAGGTGGCCGTTTCTTAAAGACTGTGACTTGTTCAAGGACAGGGTTCAGGGACAAGATGACCCTGTTCTGAAGCACTTGAAGGACTTTAAGCCTCTCGGATGCTGGCCAGCCTGTGGGTTTTATCTTAGGGTTTCAACCCATAATGAGATCTGAATCTCAAGATTAATTCCTTTTCACTCTACAGACCAGAAGTTAGAAATTGTACAACACGCCAAAGAGATTGAAAAAATGGAACAAATATTATCCTGAAAAATACTATGAAAGAAAAAACACAACGGGGTGTAGGACAGTTCCCACTGTGACTAAAACACTTAGCAGACATCTGGATGCTGCTGTCGGAGCTGCCCTGGTTGCAGACTTCTAAATTGGTTACTTTTTACATGAGCACATAATTCCAGGATCAGTGTTGCATATTACTGCAGAAGCTACGGAGGGAGATGACGACGACTGCAATGAAGGAGGTGGCGGAGGGCACAAGGAAGGGGAAGGAGTTGAAGAAAGTGACTCGTACTATGACCCGAAGAAGGACAAAAACTCAGTAGCGTGTATCAGCCATGAAAGAAGCAAGATGTGTGTGGCCTGGAGTATGACCCACCCTCGCCCACCCTCAGCTCCTAGGAAAGGGCGAAATTGTATCATTTGATGAACACATTTTATGTCTTTCATTGTTTGCTTCTTTCTGTTTTTAACCTAAAAAAGTCAAACACAGAATGAAAAACAAATTATTTGCAAACACCATATATATATATATGCACATAGCATATATACACGTCAGAACACAGCCTGAGAGCCGAATTAGGTCACTGAGTCTTGTCAAGGAAAGCTCCAAGAATGCAGACTGAAGGGCTCTCTCCTCATCGTTCCCTGGATCCTGATAATGGTCTCACTTTGTTTTCATTTTCTCTCAATATAATTAACTTGGTACATGCTAATTGCTACATGCTAATTGGCAGTAGCCAATTATTTTGGTTTGAGGAGATTCTCAATGGAGCATGGCCTGGTTATGTATAGAGTTTGTCAAACACATCATTGCTGCAATCATTAAAGTTTGTACCACCCACCTAAGTTCCTTGCCTTTACTGAACTTGTATGACTCTCAGGATCCAATGTTTTTTTGAATGTTGCGTGACGTTTCTTTGTTTCATGAAACTACAAAAGGGCTGCATAAAAAGTAAAGTTTGTCTACAGCTGGAACTTTAATCCCTCTTTCTTTGCAGCTCTTTCTTCCCAGGTACCCCTCAGATAAACGAGGAAACATATATAAATCTGTATATTAAGTAACACATTGGAAAGCAGTATCAAGAACCTGAATATACATTTTCCCCAAAATATTCAAGTAGCCAAATGACTGACAGGTATACAAAATGTGCTCAACATTTCCAAATGTCAAAGACATGCAAATTAAATTACAAAAAAAAATCTCACATCCATAATTTTTTTTTTTTGAGACAAGGTCTCCCTCTGTAGTTCAGGCTGGTCTTGAACTCACTATGGAGCCCAGCCTGGCCTTGAACTCACGGCAATCCTCCTGCCTCAGCCTCTCGTGTGCTGGGATTGCAGGCGTGCAACACATCTGGCTTATGTGGTGCTGCGAAATCGAACTCTGGTACTTGGCGCTCGACTTAGCGTTTGCTAGGCAAGTCCTAACCACTGAGCCATTCCTCTACCCCCTCACATCCATAACGTGTAATCAAGAAGACTAGGTAAGGGTTGGCAAAGGTATAGAGAAAGGGGAACTTTTATTCACCACTGATAGAAAGAAAATTGGTATGTTGATTATGGAATATAGCTGGAGTTTCCCAAAACAATTTTAAAAAATACCATCGAGTCTAGCAATCTCACTGTGTGTGTGTGTTTGCGTGAGTGTGTCTGTGTGTGTGCACGCACACAAGTGCATCGAAGGGAAACGAAGCTAGTATGTCCAAGAGACATTTGTGCCTCCTGTTCACTGCAACATTATTACCAGACAAGATATGAAAATGGCCAAATGTTGATGGACTGATGGGTTAAGAAACTGTGGTATACATATGCAGTAGAGTTCTATTTAACCACTAAAGGAAAGCCTTACATTTGCAAAAACATGGATGAACCTGAAATACATTATACTATGTGAAATAAGCCAAACACAAAAAGACAAATAGAAAATGTAACTTTACCTGGAATCCAAAAAGAGAAACTCACGGGAGCAAAGACGAGAATGGTAGTTTGGGGCGGCTCTGTGTTGTGGAAAACGGGGGAGATATTGACCATAGAGTATTACATTTTCCATGTAAGTACCGTGGAATCTACTCTTTGGCACGGGATGACTCTAGTAAATAATATTGCATTGTTCTTTAAACTCTGCTAAGAGAAGATCTTGAGTGTTTTCAACACACACACACACACTATGTGACATAAGGAATGTGCTAATTAGCTTGATTGTGGTAATCATTTCACCATGTTTACATATATCAAATTATCACATTATATACTTTAAAGATAGTTTTACTTCTCGTAATCACACTGTGAAAGAGGAAAACTTTTCAACATATTACATTTGTTTTTCTTTCCCTCCCTCCTATCTCTCCTTTATGAAAAAATGTATTTGTACTTATATAGAGCTTATTTTCCACCTGTGAAAGTCTTTTGAATAATTAAGCCCTTTCCTCTCTTAAAATTTTAGTCCTTAGTGTTTATATCCTAAAGATACATTATCTTATGCAATCTGGGTTATTAAATTTAGAAACTATAACTTGATAGAATGTTTTTCTAACATTTAAGTCAATGCTTGCAATAACCTTTTTGTAATATTTTAATACCAGTTTAGTACCAAACTTAGTGATATTTGAGCCCTTCATCAAATATTAAATTTAATTCATGTCTTTTTTTTGCTTATTTCAAGCTGGAAGCTTCCTCAAACTTTATTAAAAACTGTCACTACCTTTGCCTATTTCAAGAATACGGGACACTTTATAAAGTGGTTTATCAATTAGAATTGACTGACATTTCTTTGTGATTAGACTTCAACTACAAACATCTGGATAATATATCAACAAAGAAGTATCTTTTTATGGGGCAATGTCCAGAAACTCATATTGCTGATAATCATTTCAATATTTTACTCAAAAAATTGTCCAGTTCTGTGTTGTTCTATGGTTTCTCTTTACCTTCTGTAGTTAATAAACAAGATGCAGGGAGATATTCAGGAAAAACTATGAAATACCCTTTTCTTCATCAGAATTTTACACCTAGATTTAGTACTCACTAATGACTCTTGCAGAAATCTTAAAATTGAGACGGAATCTTTCTATGTCCTGCAGGATGGTTTTGAGCTCACCATGTATACCAAGGTGGCCTCCGTCTTCTTGAGTGCTCGGATGACATGTGTGCGCCACTGTACTTGCCAGATGAACATAAACCTGAACTTCAGATGTTTGAAAACTAGTGGTTTGTGAATGTTATCTTTTTTCACATTCCACAGTCTCATTGTAATGAAGATTCCTTCCTCCTATACTCTTACCCTCTCACCCTTTTTTGCTTCCCTCTTCTCACTCTCTGCTTTTCTTCCTTTGTATCTTGTATATCGCAACTATGAATTTCTAGATTCTTATTTTCATCACTATCCTGTTGCCATTTCATGTATTTACATACTCAAACTCTCTTGACTTCAGCAGCAGAAACATCTGATATATTGGTTTCTGTCTTAGTTACTTTTTCATTGCTGTGACTCAATACCCAACACCCACAAACTTAGGAAAGGAAAGGTTTATTTTAGCTCACCATCTTGAAGGTCACAGTCCATTCAGGGGTGGCCGGCAGCAATCCAAGTACACGGCAGAGAGAGAGGTGGAGGCAGCTTCCCCGGCCAAACAGGAAGACAAACTGAGGCTAGTTGAGACTAAACCCCACCCACCAGGAAGGCAGGTGCAGCTTATATATCCTTTCAGGTCTCCGCCCAGTTTCCCCAGACAAACAGGAAGCCAAGCTGAGGCTAGTTGAGACTAGTCCCCGCCCTCCAGGAAGGCAGGTGCAGCTTATGTATCCTTTCAGGTCTCTGCCCAGTAACCAGTCCCTCCTGCATCCAGGTGTGGCCACTACACACCATTAATCCTAGCTTAACTGTAATCCACCCCTGCAGACCAGACCCCAGTTCACCAATATCACGTGGTTCAATAGACAACTCACAATATTAAGATACATGAGACGTTTGAGGGGACGCTCCAGATCCTAACCACAGCATTCCACCCCTGAGCCCCAAAAGACTCATGTCCTTCACCATAAAGCTGGCTAAAAGCCACAGACAGGAGCCTTGTAACAGTTTTAACTTCAGTCTGCCTTGAAATTTCCTTCACCAGAGTAAGCAGTCCACAGCCCTTAATCTCAATTTCAGGCAAAGTCTCTGGACAAGGGCAAAATGCCAACAAACTCTTTGCCAGAGCGTAGCACCCATGGTCTCTAGGCCACTTGCCGATACAGTCCTCCTTCCCATCTGAAACTTCCTGAGCCTGGCCTTTCCAATCCACACTTCCATCAGCATTCTGATCTTCTGAGCTCCGACCAGAATCTCCCCTCCAGCTGAGCTCAGAGCACTCTAAGGCTTCTTCAGCCAGCATCCCCAAAGTTTTCCAAATTCCTTCTGCAAAACGGTTCCAAACACTTCTGACCCACATCTTCAGGTAAAGTACAGCAACGACCCCAGTCCTCTGGTACCAATACTGTCTTAGTTACTTTTTTATTGCTGTGACTCAATACCCCAAACCCACAAATTTAGGAAGGAAAGGTTTATTTTAGCTCACGGTCTCGAAGGTCACAGTCCATTCAGGGGTGGCCGACAGCAATCGAAGTACACGGCAGAGAGAGAGGTGGAGGCAGCTTCCCCGGCCAAACAGGAAGACAAACTGAAGCTAGTCGAGACTAATCCCCGCCTTCCCGGAAGACAGGTGCAGCTTATGTATCCTTTCAGGTCTCCGCCCAGTAACCAGTCCCTCCTGCATCCAGGTGTGGCCACTGCACACCGTTAATCCTAACTTAAATGCAATCCACCCCTCCAGACCAGACCCCAATCCACCAATGTCACATGGTTCCTTAGACAATCCATAACATTAAGATACATGAGACTTTTGGGGGACACTCCAGATCCTAACTGCCACAGTTTCCATGTGTTCTACTCTTTGCTGGTAGGTCATTACTTTTAGACCTTTTCTATAAGCAAAGCTTTCATGTTTATGCATATAACACATACGATTATGATGTCCTATTGATTCCTTGAATTGCAAATCAAGTTTTTACTGTTTTTCTATATTTGTGTCTCCCTGCCCTGACAGTTAAAACCTGCACAATATAAGCATGTTTGTTTTGTTTCCTCTGAATACATTTCAGATATTCTCTTTATTATGGAGCTTAAAAAACAGAATATAGGTTTTGAGTATTACAATACTAGAGTGTTTGGCGAGCTTGCACAAGGCCCTGGGTTCTATTTCCAGTAATGCCAAAAGAAACAAAATGGCTTTTTTTTGGTATCGCTCATGTTTTGCCAGCTAGTTATGGAGGGAGGATAACTCTTGCTCTATTTATCTCATCACGACAGAGGCATAAGCCTTTACTCATCTGAATTTTGTTGTAATCAGTGACAACTATTTTTCATTTTCCCCCAAATCCCGCCAGCCCACATTTTATTTCTTTCTATTGTTTTGCCGTCTCTTCTTCGAGTTCTGTTTTTGTACTCCGTGTCCCCCTTCATAGCCGAGTTGGCTTTATCTAATATGTTTAAGTTCTTCCTGAAATATTTTGCTGCAGTTTTATTTCCACTGCATTAAAACTTGTTCCTGTGGGGCTTTCTCGTCTTTTCCACTCTATATTTTGCTTTCCCCGCTCTTTATCATCTGTGCTGATTTTTATTATTCAACACACAATGTTTTTTGTTTTTTTTACTTACCAGAGTACTCACAGATTTTTCTGCTAGAAAACACTCAGAATTAAGTTGTAATTTTGCCTAATGTTCACACACAGAATTTCATTTCTATTCACATGCTACAGAAAGACACAAATCAATGTGAGGTTCATAATCTTTGTATGTTCTCTTCTTCTTTGTTCTTGAAATCAGACTGGGTTCATTCATACAGATTCCTACCAGCTACTCTCCCCCAGTTCATGCACCCACAGCAAAAAGAAGGTTACGTATATTTTTTATTTCTGTACCTATCTTTCCCGTTGGGGAATATTATTTTGCTGGAGCATTTTAAGAATTGGTGTTCCAAGGCTTTTCCTTATCTGAGATGTCTCTCCATCGCTTTTAATTTTTGCGGTCTAGCTTTGGTAATGCCTTTCATTGTTTTTGAATCTCTATTTTTATTGTTGCCTTTCAATTCTTTCTCAATTCTGGAGCTGAGGTTTTTTGGTTTGAGGTTTCTGTTCTTTGCGTTGTCACTCGATGATTTTTCAAGGAAAGATGTGCAAAACCCTGACTTGTGCAGCTATGTTAGTACCAGAAGTGAAAATCAACTTGTTGATTCTTCAATGCCTTCTGGGTTCCAGGATCTAATGCCTTTATGCAGATGCAATTGATACAGTTTTTGACTCCATAAAGCATCTATCATGGGTGGTCCAGGAACGCTGAATGGTCAGTGGTATGAGCTTAAAATTACAGATTCATGAACCTCAGGTGGAGGTTTCCAATGATTTGCATAATCAGAGCAAGTCAACTGTCAAAAATGAAGGGGTATGACAATGCTGCTGATGCAAGGGGGAACAGAAATGTCAGAGTTGAGTGATGGCTTGGAAACCCGGAAGCATACAGAAGCCAGCTTATCCAGATGGGGTAATTAATACAGTGCAGGTAGGCAGCAGAGATATTACATCAAACACAAGAGAATTTTGGAAACAGCAAAACTCTTGTGCACTACCATGTTAAGAATTAGTAGTATATACATCCACCTGAAGTCATTACAGGCTTCTACTGATATGTAGCCAATACCTCAATAATACTATTATGCTAACAACTAAGAGGGTTTAAAAAGTTCACTTATGACTCTGTCGGTAGATAATAGTTGAAAAAATCCCTTTTTATTTACCTCTTTCCATATTATTCTGATATCTGAAATTGTTTTGAAGGATTATTTACTTTTCCCCATTTTTATTGGTAAATATATGGGATATATAATCGTTACATTAACCTTGAGAATTTTGTGCACATAAACTTCGCAACATCATTACAATTCCTTCCTCTCTCCCTTTATGACCTTCCTACCACCACCACATTTCCCCTCTGACTCCCAATATCTTACCTCTTTTATGCTATAAATTGTCTGTATTCTGAGTTGCTTATATTAGAGACACCGTGCTAGATTTATTCTTCTGAGATCAACTCACTTCACTAAGTGTGATGGTCTCAAGGTATCTATTTTCCTGCAAATCTATCTGTCTTTATGGAAGAGTAGTATTCCCTTATGTATAAATTCACATTTTTGTATCCATTGTTCTGTTTATGGCTATTTCAGAATCTTCCGTAACTTGGCTGTTGTTAGGTAAGCCACTGTTACTTGAAGTTTAGCACAAGGACAAGTGAGGCAAGACAGAACTTTTCAAGAGTTTCCTATTTCAAGGGAGCAGTAAGTTAGGAACATTTAGTAAATACCTACAAGATACTGGAAGATACGTATCAGTAAGCTAGGAGCCCAACAATAATTTTTAAAAAGGAAGTAAAACACCATTGCTTCAAGTATAGAAGCTTCAGAAAGAAAGTCTAAATTTCAGTGTGATTCCCTAATAATAGTATTTTAGAGGACAAGTTTACAGCCACCTTTCTACAATCTGAAAGAAGATCACAATCTACTAAGAAATGACGTTGAGTGGATCAGAACACCATGAAAGATATTATAACTTTCATGAGTTTATGTAGTGTGTTTATATTTAAGGTATTTATCCCTTTAATAAAAACGCAGCATAATCGAAATGTATGTCGCATTTTAGAAATTATGGCAAATCAGGCTGTTCAATGCAAAATACTGGGTGAGATCATTTGAAACTGAGAAAACATACAGTATGAGCTCACATACCATGAAAAGTTAACACGCAGGCAACAAAAGCAGGCGAGGGGAAGCCTAGAGCATTGCGTTTGATCTTATTTGATGGTGTATTCATGTCCTGAGAAGAGAACGAACAGCCCCCACGCTTCCAGAAATGAGTCAGGTTCATGTCTCAAGCTGATTATAAACCATTGAAGGGTGGCAGCCTCCCACAGCTGACTTTAGCTGTGATTGGCATAGAGGACTGTCCTTGGTCTTGGCTTTGCCGGCTGCAGCCCTGTAGCTCCACAGCCTAGTCACCAGGTAGACTGAAGCCTGCTGTAAGACCCAGAAGTGAGCCTACAAGTCACTTCTTATGTATTTTGAAAGAGATGGTGCAGCTGCAGGCTAACCATGGAGGCTTAAATCAGGCTGTACATGGGCTGGCCTGCCTGAGGGCAATTTTATAATTTGAGGAACTCTATTTTAAATCTCTTCAGTTTTCCATGTTTCCTCCATCACAATAAAAGGTATGTGATCATAGGTCCTACTGCTCTATAAAGTAGCTGACTTTGGTGAGAATCAGAATTTCCATCAGACAGTGTGGGATCAGGACTGAGTATGGTCTAGAAAGAGAAAATCCTTTTGTGTTAATGTAACAGAATTTGATGACAAGCCCTTGAATGAGGGTGATGGTATCCACAATTGTTTTGTATTTTTGCCTTTTTCAGTAACATAGGAGATTTAATGCTTAGAGATCTCCTTCTGAACAGAAGTTTTTAAAGAATACACAAAATAAGGGATAAAAACTCTGGTTCACAGACTAGAACAATTTTCTACATTTTTCTTTACTAGAAACAAAAATCCCCAAATGTGAGGTGTTTGCAATTCTGCTATACGGTTTTTTCAAGTGTTAAAACTCAGCTATGAAACTACATTTTTTTTGCTTACATGACCAGCTTTGATTAAAATAAGAACCACAAGATAAGCATATTTGCTATTACTTGGCAGACAATTAAGACAAAACATACGGTATATTTTTATATTTGGTGTATTCTTGTATGTATTATAGGTTAATAAAATAATTAGTAGATGTAAAACATTGTGAGTTGTAATTTAAAAAAATATTTCTTTTTCCTTCATGAAGTTACCATATTATTTACAACAAAATGTGTGGAAACATTTCTCAATAAAATTTGTGTTTCCTGCGCATCAATAAATACCTCCACGTATTTGTGTAAAATTTGTTGAAAGCATTCAATGTTAAATTTAAGAGAAAACGAAGCTAGCTTTTTAAAATCATATTTTTCTTAAGCTCAATTTAACTTGTTAAACCCAGTTTAAGAACTGATGGTTCTGAAGTGATTGTAATGGAAGATTTGGAGAGAAAAATTCTTTCCTTCTCACACTTATCAATGTGCAAGCCGAATTAAAAGAGCATGCAACTCAAAGTTGCACAGTGATATTGAAAGGCAATTTTAAAATGGAAGACACGGCTCACATATGGGAGGTAGATGCATTCATTCTCACAATATCTTTGTAGCTTTGTTCTAAGATGAGCACATTATGAACAGAAGCAACATCATTAAGACTGTGTGTTTAAAACCTGAACTTTCCTCCCCACACCTTTCGAACCTGAAAATAATGGACTCTACTCAAACACAAGCTCACATTTTATTTTTCTTAGAGAGAAAGTGTATGGTAAAATAAAAAATTTTCCTTATTTTTCACGTAAAGTTAAATATAAGAATGGTCACTATCCCACTGCATTTTCCTACCAAAGAAAAACAAATAAAACACATAATTAATCCAGGAAAGTAATCCAGGATTCACATAAGTGGCACTACACATTTCTTAAATGTCCTCCAAACTAAAGGTTTATAATGAGTGAGACAAGAAATTATAATTCACTCTATCAAAAATCTGAAGAGGGAGGGAATATTTTTGCTATGCACAAGCTGAATCAAGTTAATGAGGCATCTAACATTGCAAAAAGAACGTTGTCTATAAATAAATTCAGTCTGATTGGGATGTATTAGTTGTCTGATAATATTCTGTAGCCTACAGATGCTTTGGGTAGAATGTAGATTTTTTTTAAAAAGAGAAAGTCCAATGGAATTACATTGGCAAAGTTCCAGGTCATTTCCTGTAAATGACATTAAAAGCAAATTTCCCTTTAAAATATGGCTTTGCATTCATAGTAATATTTCCAAAGTAATGCATTTAGCTTAATATAAAACGTGTTTTTCTACTGAAATTCATCTGAACTTTAGAACGGGGACAAGAACATCTCCCCACTCATTTTGTGTGCATGTGTGTGTGCGTGTGCGTGTGCGTGTGCGTGCGTGTGTGTGTGTGTGTGTGTGTGTGTGTGTATTATACGTATATACATTTTTCATTTAAATCTGTCTCTAAAGTAGTAGTCAAGAGCCACATACCTAAACTCTGAAGATTCGAAAGAGGATGTTATTCAATTTTCAGCCATTGCTGAGACAAGACCTAAACTTAATGTGTGTGTGCATGTGTGTACACATACTTATGATTATTCTTGATAAAAGGGTTAACCTTTTATAATGGCTCCATATTATTGCTGATTAATTGTCAAATATTTCTATAGAGTGATGGAAATATAATCCCTCCAAACGTAAGTTCAAGTTTTATGAAGCGTGTATTTGAAACAATTAGAATTGTAGAATCCATAAGCAGAATACATAGTATATTTTCTATTCTTTTGCGTTCTTCTTATGGAACCTTTTATTTATTTAACTGTATTTATAACTCTGAAGAATTCAGTATATTTTTTCTTCTACCACTTTTATCCTCTGGAATTGTTTTAAATATATAAAATGTGTTCATCTTTTCCAAGGTGAAAAAACTCTCAAAAAACAGAGAAAAACCCAAAATGAAAAGCGAAATTGTCTATCTGTTCCACACACACTTCCATCTCCCTCCCTGAAAATTTCCACTACTAACACTTCCTTGTGTATTCTTCCAGAAATATTTCTCAGGGAGCCGCATTCCCATTTTCAGTCCCACACATTCTGCTTTTCCTGAATTTGCTCTCTTGCCTCTCTTTCCTTGGCTTCCTTGTGCTCCTGAATTAGTCCTTCTAACTAAAGGTTTGTTGATGGAGTATCTCTTGATCGACATGAAACCACGAGACATATGTAGAGGCTCTTGGAATCCTTCCTTCATTTTACTGACAGATTTAACAAGTTCTGACTTAGAATTCTAGGACTTTTATATACTTTATTGATGTTGAATTTTGAAATAGCTTTGATTCTTCTTTGTTTATTTGCTTTACATTAGTGTCAGACTAGGAAGTTGAATTATCGTTGCATTAGCATCTTTGTCTAGAGGTTTCCTTTCCTTGGTCTCACTGTTTTAAATAACTCTCTTCACTGTTTTTGATAAAATGTTAGTCTGTGTTGTTTGAAATCTCTCTTTGAACACCCAGGTCTCCATCTACTCTTTTTTTTCTGTCTCTAAATTCTTCCTTTAAAAAATCCCTAGAATTCTAGGGTTGACAGGGAAGTTCAAAGGTATAATTCAGCTTTAAATTGATGAGGAAATTCTTCCACGGTATTTCCATGATTGGTTTCTAGTATGTTCCCAGAGATAAGACATTTACTTCCCGACAGCAAGTCCATTTTCTGTTCATATTGGTCTTAGTTTCACCTTCTCAAGCCGTAAGGTAAGTACAATTTACAAGTTATCTCTTGGCACCTCTGAATATTTGAGGAATCCAATCTTTTCCCATGAATATAAGATTTTTAGATATTAGTGTAAAATATTTTTACTTCTTTGAACTTTTGTAAAGTGCAATAGTTTTACATTCCTTCTTTATTTTAATAAATGCAACAGATGGTTCATTGAGTAGCTACCCTGTGAAGGGTCTGTGGTAGATGCTGGGATTAACAGTGATTGCAAACTTGGATGAGCTTTTACATTGGTTCCAATGGGTTCTCACCTTCCGTTGTCCTGTTAGGAGCTTAGCAGAGAAAAAAGC
The DNA here is from genome assembly GCA_004027205.1 of Ctenodactylus gundi. Taxonomy (NCBI): domain Eukaryota; kingdom Metazoa; phylum Chordata; class Mammalia; order Rodentia; family Ctenodactylidae; genus Ctenodactylus; species Ctenodactylus gundi. Next base: position 14,718 of record PVKB01006605.1, read on the forward strand.
AGCACAGTGTGCTTGTTAAAGTTTTGTGATGTGAATAAATGGAATTGTAGCTCAATGAGTTTAATGTTAGGCAAATCTTTTTTTAATGGTTCCTGATTCAATTTGGAATAAGAATCCAGTCTTCTTGCTATAAGCCCCCTTTGTCCCTTCGGAAACGCCATCTTTTTCCTGTTCTTGCGTTATCGATCCAGTTTAGACACACTTGTCTTTTGCAAATTCATCGAACAAGGTAGGATTTTTTGACTTAAGGCTTTTTTTGGTGTTCTCTGTTTTGCCTAGAATGTGAGAGTTCAATGTAATTTGTTGGCTAGGTGAAAGAATGAACTTAAACAAAACGTTCTTCTTTCAAATCCTAGACCTCTCAAAGCTTTCAGTATCCAACTTGCAGCCTAAAATTCTAAGAAAATGGCATAGTATAGAGTGAGTCCCAAATACATTTGACTATATACTTGTTTTCTATGCACAGTCTTCAAGGACACATTATCACAGACAGTACATACTTTATCAATCACGATAGAATAAAAAAAATGGATTTGAATCCTAGCTACAGGCAATTAACTTATGAAATCGTTGGCAAGATTCTTAATCTCTCATTTTTTATTTCTGACTCTAGGGGAGACAAATATTCAATCAACTTTAACTTGGCCATGTTTTAGGGGAAAATGATGATAAATAGAGTAAATTCCAGATAGAAATTAAATATTTTTTTTCCTAATGGCTAGTGGAGTGGAGAGAGCAAAATAGCTCAGGACAAAAGGCGAATGAACCTGTAAATTGAGCCAAAGACTCGGGTACTGATGGATCATTTCAGACTGTGCAGTTTTTCTGTTTATCAAGTGCACTATCTGTAGCCGGAGGAAACTGACCATAGGAGGCTCCAGCTCAGCTGAGACACGAATGGGAAAGTGCAGAGAACTCCTAAGGGACTAAAAAAGATGGAGAAATTCTGTGAAGACTAAATAATGTTTCCAATTTATCAAAGTAAGAAAATCCTCCTTCGTGGCATGTCACGTAATCAGAAAGGAAGGCAACATAAACAGGAAAGAAGACATCCTTTCTACCACTTCTAAGAGCAGATAATCTTTTTTGAAGGACCTAAAATAGTCAACGGTGACCAGTTTCTAAACATCAATTCCCTTGCCTTCCAATTGTACATATTTATATGTATCTCACCTGGGGAGAGCTTCACGTGCTTGAGAGTTTCAAAAGCAAATACACTTAACAAATACTGAATCTGAACAAGTCTAAACAGGAAGAAGGAAGAAAACAATTACTAAATTTGACTGGATTCAATGTCGTCCATTTTATTTGGTTCCAACTATATATCTGCATTGCAAGCTTTAGAATCCAGTTCATTTCAATCAATGCCCTACATTTAAAGTTAGTAATTGTTTCATATGTAAGAATGCTTATATAACATGCTTAGAAGCCCTGAGTTCAATCCCCACAATATCCACTCTAAACGTAATCAATTAGCTAGTGAGAAATGCATCTATATATTTGAAAAATCTATGTGTCATGGCTTCTTTTGTAGGTCAGGTATGATGAAAAGGGAAGATGTCAACATTAAGATGCTCTCTTCAATTTCAACTGAAAAAAAATGTGTTCCCAGAATAGCAGAGCCCTAGTTGTGGGCACATATAATTGTCAAAGCCAAGATAAGCATGCTGACTACTAAATATCAGTAAACACATGAAATAACACCTTTGTCAGTAGAGATTTTTAATAGTGTTTAATTGACCGCAGAAACCATGGGAAAGAAAGAATAAATGGTCTACCAGGATCTTTCTTGACCCATACGATGGGAACAGCTCTAAGTGGGTAGCAAAAAACCCAAGTGAAGTCATCACAGCCTCTCATCTAATTTCAAGGAAAGTCAGTTTTCAAGCCCAGCAGCCCTTGGTTGAAATCCAAGCCAAGACGCCATGAGAAAGAACCCTGTACATTGTTACTCCAGGCACACACTGCGCGTCTCGCTGTACCCCTTCACAAAAGGGACTTATAGCAAACATTTCTTTGGACAACTCTTTAACTTATCTACATAAATAACCAGAGCTCAGGATAATCACAGCAACTGGAAAATGAGGGAAGACTGCACCGGGAAGAAGAGAGCTTCCAATTTTGTACGCAAAGTTCATCCACGTCTTTGACTGATGCCCTCACAGGGCAAACCCAAAGCACAAGTTTACAGAATAAAAGGGAGAAACAGACAAGTCTAGAGTTCTATGTCACTGCTAGAGATGTTCAACCTTTGGTGATTGCTAAAACAATAAAATTAGTGAAGACCTAAAAGATGTAAACAATGCTATACTACAAAATTCCTTGTTCTCACATAAAACAAAGGCAGAAAACACGTTGTTATTACTGCACAGAAAATGTTCAAGATACATCAAATGATTGAATATATAAAAATAGAATAAATTGAGAAGAATGATAATCTTAAAAGTGATCATCTATGTAAAAAAATCTCACTATGTAAATATCTATGTCTAGTACTGAGCACATTAGAGCACTTAGGTTCAAAATTTGTTCATTGACTTTATGCTTGAATCGGTTATAGATCTTGGTTATGTTAACTAACCTCTTGAAAAGATGCAATATATTTCAACATAAACTATGGGAGATTTGGAAATGGCAGTCATACAGTGCGTGATATGATGACGTTATGTCCTCTTCTGTTGCAAGTGCTGCCAGGAATGAGATAAAAGCCCTTGAAAATATTGCTTTGGCTACAAAAAGTAGCCTTGTTCAAGGTCACAGCCTTTATAGGTCTGGCCAGCTTCATGACTGCTTGAAGTGTGAATTTGAAGATATGAATTCTCCATTCTGAGTCAGAATACTGTTGAAGAGTCATTCTATTCTAGAATGCAGTGTACAATCACTGAGGCCCCATTTAGACTGCAGTAGAGTCCAGTTTCTCCCACTGACCAACTCTATTTTCTTATTCCCTCTGTAACGTGACTACGTAATTATTTTCTTGCATGCTAATTTCACCTCTGTCCAGAGAAGCTACTGGAAGCATGTCCTTACCCAGAAAACTGATAATATAAATCAGTGTAGATTCTTGAAACTTTTTCTTTTTTTCTGCCCATTTTGTTGTTGTTGAAATTGCCAAAGGAATTTCTAACAAAGGCTTTATGTATTAGTTTCCAATTGCTACTGTAACTAACAACCGTACATTTAGTGGGCTAAAACAATATATATGTAACATCTTGCTATTTTAGAGGGTAGGAACCTCCTGGGTGGATTCACACTTCTCTTCATCTTTGAGTTTGATTTTATTACGTAAAATCAAGGCATAAAGTAGGCTCCATTTTTATCTGAAGTCTCCAGTAAATAATATATGTTTCTTAATTATTTCTTCATTTCTGAGATAGAACACCTTACATCAGCAAGTTAGGGGAGGAAAGAAAGTTTCAGAGTATGGTCATGCTAGGCAAGATCCCTAACCAGTCAGTTATGCCCACAAAGTTTGTAATACTTTTATTTGACTGAAATTGCTGTAAACATTTGATCAATGAAGGGTAATCATGAAATACAGTGAATATCTGAATTGTAAAAATATTATAATAACTGACAATTTTTCATTAATGTCCCTCAAAATACTGAAAAATTCCCTCTCACTCTGAAAGCTCCTATTACATCATTCCTGGAAATGTGTCTTGTGTAGCTGGGATTAAAGGCACAAAATACACCTCGCTTTGTTTTTGTTGTTCCTCTTCCTCATCACCCCTTTCCTCTCCACTTTCCATTTCTTTTCTTTTCCTGGCATGTTCCTTCTCCTCTACTGCCCCCCTCCCCCTGCTTCTCCTCCCTCTCGCTCTACCTTGACCTTCTGTTTGCCCATCACACACTCACCCTCTCTCAACCAGGTGAGACAAACCTGCTTCTATATTTTATGCTATATGAATAATAGATGCTCAAAGCTATTTGGAAAAAAACATGCTTTCTAGAAGCAAGTGCTCCTACTTTAAGCAAATGATGTCATCTCTTTACATACATTTCTGCAATGAGCTTCGCTTGCTTCAGTAGATTAGACTTTGTCTTATCAAAATTCTTATCATTACTTCATTCATCATCATTTTTAAATAGCTGAAGAATGTTCCATCATTTTTGAGTTAAATAACTTGGCATTAAGCAAAGCTGCTACTAATATAATTAAACATCTTTGTGTGTGTGGGTCTACTGTATTCAATGCAGCCCACAACTGTGCTGCAGCAAAAGTTATAAATACTTTTAATAAATATGACAGACCATAATATTTCTTCAAAGGTGGGAATTCATACTACAGCAGTAGTATACAAATATTATGTAATATTTTATAATTTCCAAAAATAAAAATATTGAGCTACATATGGTGAATGCACCATTATAATTTTGCTTAGTATAAAATATTTTGAGTAATAGAAAATGTTTTAAAGATTGACAGAAGCAATTCAGACCATAATTTCTCTTTTATAAGGATTACATTTTTGAAAAGGCAGACAAGATCTGGAGGAATGGTTATTTTAGGTCTTGAAATTTACCGGAGGGCTGAGATTTGTTAGGATGTTTTGACGAAACAAACATTGCTGTTGTTGTTGCTACTGCTGGTGCTGTTTAAAGGAAGACATTGGGTGTGGGAGAGTTGATAAAAAAAAATTCGAGTTAAAAAAAAAGGTGTTGGCTTTGGGACTTGGGGGAACAGCTCAGTGGTAGAGGCACTGGCCTAACATGTGCAAGGCTCTGAGTTTGATCTCCAATACCACACACACACACACACACACACACACACACACACACACACACAATCAAATAAAAAGAGATCATGTTGGTAGTAATAGTAGAGCCAAAAGTCAACCGTGAGAATTTGATTGTGAGTCAACAGGCACAAAGACAGCCATTTTAGGTGGGTCTGAATTTTTTCCAAACCTTGTAGCAAATATTTGGAAGTTCGTATTTAGAACAAAAGGAAGTTAAAAGCCACTGTAGCTTCTAAGAGAGGGAATGATGTTATCCAAACAACACTTAGGGAAGATTATTCTAGCAGCTGTGTTGGGATTCTTTAGTTGCCTTTCTGTTTATTGCCTGATTGCAAGTAGCATTTCAAAATAAGGCAGAAGAATCATTTAAGGGATGATCTAAACGTCTCATCTGTAAGAAGCCATAACACATTGATCCAATATATGATATATGGGGGAAATTGGTATCACACTTTCAGGTAATCTGATGAGAATCCATTTCCCTTACAATAGAGGAGTAATCCAAACAGTCTTTCTGCAAAATTTCCTATTATATTCCATGCATAATAAATAAATTCTGCTCCCAATCCACCCCGTGCATTGAGCAGGAGCCTGATATAGAACTTGTTTCCACTTTCAAGGCAGTTAAATTTCTTTGAATTATTTTCTATGTATTCATTTAAAGGAAATACCATAGGAGTAACAGTTGTGAATCTTTGCCACATTTTGAAAGTATATTCTTGTCCTGTGTCTGGATAGAAATACAACTTAACATTCACAAGGGGGGGGGGATATTTGTTTAAACGTAGTCATGCCTGTAAGATATTCATAGTCATTTGTTGTTCACTGAATTTCATGTGTTCAAAAAATTCATATGTTGAAATCTTAACCTGTAGGATGCCTGAAAGGGGAGGAAGCTGCCTCCGTGTCGGAACATTTTCAGGAAGTGTTAGTGACATCCAGAAGATTCAGAATGGATACGTGCACTCCCGCGACCACGTGATACTCAGGATTTGTGCAACCTTATCACGGTGGAGGGTCAGTGGTACTTCTCCAGTGGCTGCCGGTGTGAATACACCAATGCCACTACAGAAGCTGCGATCCCAAGAGCCATCTGCACTTCCACTGTCTGCTCTCTCTGCTCTGCCAGGGAGCCTTCCATGTCAGGTTCTGCAAACTTGCACCACTTGGTCTCTTACCCATTTTATATCTCCCCCAGCAGTGATCAGCTTCACCAAGATCTGGTTACACCCCACGGCCACTCCTGCATCCCTCCCCCACCCCGCTTAATGCAGGTCAAGCAAGGCAAGACAGAAGTGAACATCCCAATGCAGTAAGGCAGCATCCTCATGCCCACTAGCTTGGCGAGCTCCTGCTTTCAGCAAATACCTACGGCTGGACCAAGGAGCCTGCTGCCTGCCAGTATAGCTGTTGTTACTCTGTCACAACGACCTTTACAAGGAGGCGTGGGCGCTCAGGTTGTGCTTTGCGTATTGTCTTGCGCTCTGCATCCAACTTACCCCCTCAGAGAGAATTTCATAGTGTGGCAGCATGGTGCCCGCAGACTCCGGAGACACACAAAAGTTGGAGAGTAGCGTCATCTCCTCGTCTGTATCACTGAAGTAGGTAAGCATCACATTCGTTACTTCTTCAGCAGAGCTCTGAGTCATTAGTCAACGTGGTAGAGCAGGTGGCCAGGCGGAGCTCTCCAGCTACGGGGGTGCTGAGATAGGGCAGGTCATGGGACAGGGCTGGATCGCTGGCTTGATCTCTGTGGTGTATTTTGGGCTATGAGCTCCAAGGTGACCCTTGAGATCTTCAGCAGTGTCTCATTTTCACCCCGGTTGCCTTCAACGCACTCCCGGTGTTGGGAGTGATCTATGTGATACATTCCTCCTCTGTATCCATGGTACGACCTCTATATGCGCCCAGGACCCTTGAGCCACTGCGTACAAACTTGGCTGCTTCCAGCTCTGCACTGGGCCACGCTGGCCAACTTACTCGGACCATGTGACTCCCCAACTGCTCCTTCTGTCTTCTGTAGGAGAAAATTGCTCTTTATTTTTGTGTCTATCAACTTGTCTTTACTCTTCTTGTTGACTTTTTCATTCCTTTAATTTTATAGCAGTCAAAGAATTACACATAATATTCTCTGCTACTTAAGATTTCACGGTGTTAGTGGAAAATATCTTTATCCATTTCTATAGCTGTTCAATCATTTTATGGCTCTGTAATATTCCCTATGTGAACTTAATATTATTTATCTGTTATTCTGTTGATAGATATCTGATGAATTCTCATTTTCAGTCTCCACTATTATGTCTGCAAAACTACCTGTCAGCCATCATTTTTCTTTTTTTTGTACAAATTCAATTAGATAATATAATTTCATTCCAAACACTTTTTAAATCTTTTTGTTCATGATTTCATCTGACTGTCTGTACTGCATTCTGGTAATTTCTTCAGATCTATCTTCCCACTCATCGATTCTCACTCCAGCTTTGTCCAATCTGTTATTAAACATGCCCTTTGGATTTTTAACTTTAGAATTATACTTTCTATCTCGCAAATTTTGACTTGGCTCTCTTTCAAATTTTTGCTTATGTTTTTATTACTCTCTTACTTTTTGTGATTTCATCTTTTTTCAGTTGCAGAAATTTCCAGTGTCTGTGCTCAGAACGTCAATATCTACAGTTCTTGAAAATAAATCCGTATTGTATGTTTCTACTGATTCATTTATAACGGTTTGTTTTATTGCACATTTGAGTATTTTTAATGAAGAGCTCGTGTTTGTTTGACTGCGATTTGTGGAAATCTTGAACACTTCTATGCAACCTTTACAGGTCAAGATTCAACTTTTCCAATAAGAGTAGATTATATTTATGTCTTCCTACACTGACTTCTCCACAGTTCCAATACTTTCTTTACTCTTTATTAAGGAAGCACTAATGATTCATGTGGGGATTCCTAACATGAGTCACTTCATGTTTTTTTTCTAGACTAATTTTCTGATGTGAACATGCACATTTCAGATCTCACTCCTTCAAGTTAGGTTAATGCGATTTCCTGACGCCCAGGAAAATATCGGCCAGAGGCAACTTGAACTTCTTTCCAGAGCTCTGATTTATTCAATAGCCTCAGTTTCAGCTGCCCTTTTTTGAAGCTTTCTCAAGACATTTCTAGTGAAAGTGCTAGTAATGAAATTTTTCTTCAAGAAAGTTGCAGAGTTATTGATGACCCCACTTCATGATTAGCAAACAGGTATTTTTCCCCTATAGTGGATGCCCTTGGCAATTTCCGTCATATCCTATCACCATGGTAATGAATAGAAAACTGATTTTTGTCAAGTATCTGGTTGCTTTGTAGCACAAAGATCCTTCATACTATATTGGCCCATAACTTAATGCATGCACTTGATTTATTTTAATAAGTCTTTCTCCACATTTGTCTTGCATACATGAAAATATGAAAGTCAGTGCAATTGATTAGCTGTGGAAAAGGAGTATTTCAGTCTGCCTGAGCCCCAGCGCATGCAAGAGCATGCTAAACCAAAATATGCTGATTACGCTCAGAGGGTTGCAGAACTTGAAATGTAATTCTGTAGAATCTGGATTTTTTTCTGGCAATAGGAATTAATGGAACTGTCTTATATAGAATGTTAATTTCAGGAAAAGCAGTGTTCTAAACAAAGTTAATATTAAGAAAGACTTAATGAAGATAGAAATCAGGGACACAGAGGTCATGTTGGGTTCATCTTGGGAAGTTTATAAAATACTGACGTACCACTCAGAACCAGTGATTCTACTGTGCCACCTTTATGAACCCCTGAGCAAGACGCGAAGAAGCACTTACAGGCTTTGTGACTGATTGCACAAGAGGGGCAGACGAAGTCAAAGATGATTTCAAGGTCATGTATAAATGCGTATGTAAAAAATACACATTTATTTATTTAGTTTGCTGTGCTGGGTGTGGAACCTGGGACTTTGCACATGCTAGGCAAGAGCTCTAACATTGGCATGTACCCTCAGCCCTGTTCATTGTATTTAGAGACACAATCTCACTAAATTGCCCAAGCTGAGCTCGAATTTGAGATCCTTCTTCTCTCAGCCTACCCAATAGCTGGGATTATTGATGTGTACCACCATGCCCAGCTCCAAGGTTTTATCTTACCAATTCTATCTGTGTTTGGACTACATTTAACGCTCATTTGTCATAAGTTGATCGCTTTGGTACAACTTTGTCCCCACTCCGCTCCAATAGGTAGCACTTCAATATGATGTTTAATACGAGAGGTGAGAGAGGACCTATCTTCCTCCTGACCTTTGTAGAACAGCACTTCGGCTTTCATTATTAAGGACATTGTTAGTTGCAGGGTGTGTATGCCCGTGTGTGTGTATGTATTCTTTGTCAAGCTGAGGGAATTACACCCTGTATCTAGTCTCTTAAGAGTTTTTTTTTTTTATCATGAACGAGCTTTGGATTTGTCTCAGAATGTTTTGTATATATCGCTCCAATCATGATACACATATACTTCACTTTATACATTCTTATAAATGATTTGGTGAGACTGAAGGTTGTTGCATTAATGTTTATCAGAATTAATAATCTATAATTTTCCTTTCTTACAATATTTCTGTCTCACTTTGGTATTTTGGTATTTTGGTATTAGAATAATTCTGGCCTCACACAATAAATTAAGAAGTGGTCTTATATTTTACAAAAGAACTTTGAGAGAATTGACATCTTCCTTTCTTAAATGTTGGGCAGATTTATCGGTGAAATCATCTTTACAAGGTGCTTTCTGTTTTGAAAGATTATTAGCTATTGATTGCATTTTATTAATAAATAGAGCTCTATTTAGTTTATTCTTCCTTGTAGAAGAATGGTAGACTTTTTCAAATAATTTGAGTACTTGTGTAAGTTATTAAATTTTTGGTCAGATACTTGTACATTATCTTTCTTTCTCCTTTTCTCTTTCTTCATTGCTTTCTTTTTGTGATATGGGAGATTGAACACAAGGCCTCACCTGTGCTAGGCATGCACTTTACCACAAAGTTACACCTGGCTCCATTTTTTTAATCTTTCCAGTGGCCACGGGTTCAATATTATGGTCCATCTTTTATTTTTGATGCCAGTTATGTGTGTTCCTTTTTTCTTGTTTAGATTTCTAGAGGTCTATCAATTTTATTTATGTTTTTCACATTAATTTTCTATGTTTTCTTTTTGATTCTCTTCTTCATGCTGATTTTTCTTTGTCAAATTTTTGTGCTAATTTTCTGTTACTGATTTCATTGATATAGGCTCTAGTTTTCTTTAGTTTCTTCTATTCCCTTTTTGTTCTTTTTCTTTTAGTTTCTTATGTGGAAACTTACATTGTGGGTTTTAGCTCTTTCCTCTCCTGAAGGCCTGCATTCAGTGTTACATAGTTTTCTCTAAGCACTACTTTTACTACGTTTCATTTTTTTTTGGTAAAATGTGCTTTGGTTTTCATTTTTCCTTCATTTTATGATAGTTAACTACACTAAGAAAATGTAAATTTCTCTGAAATTCTGTTTTTGGAGCTGAGCTACTTTTCTATGTGGTTCGATCTTTGCTGGACAGTGAATGGTTTCTAAAACCTTATATTTTACTCAAATAAATAAGCTTAATCTACTCAAATACCTTAATTAGTTTCTGTAACTATGTGCATATTTCCTGGTTTAGAATCAGGAAAGTGCTCCACCCACGTCCAACTCTACCCTGAGTACTTGGGGCAGTGGTTTCTCTTGAGCAAGGACTCTGGAATTATGAGGATGGTGAAGCCGGCCATTCTGATTCTGGATTCTCTGGCTCTTCTTAGGCCTTGGCTGGGAAAGACTCATTTTGTTCTGGACTGGTACTTGCTGAGTCCAGGTGGAGTCATTCTTGAATAATCCTTCAGCCCATCAGGAGATATTTATTCATAGACTTCCTACTGTGGTTTTTGTTTTACGAAATTCTATGCACCCTTCTGCAAGGGAAAGGAAACTATCAACAGAGTAAAGAGAGAACTACAGATAGAGAAAAATCTTTACCTGCTACACGTCAAACAGGAGACTAGTATCTAGAATGTACAAAGAAAACTGAAGAAAAATAGAAAATAGATCTGATAAAAAATGGGCAGCCAAAATGAATAGGCATTTCTCGGATGAAGAAGTTTAAATGGCCAATAAATGCATTAAAAGATGTTCAACATTCTTGGCTATTAGAGAAATGCAAAAATCAAAACATCACTTAAGTATTGTCTTATCCAAGAGAAAATAATGTATATCAAGAACTTGAATAGCAGTTGACGCTGGCTAAGCTGTGGGGGAAAAGGAACCCCTTTAACATTGCTAGTGGGACTATAAACTGGTACAACCAATATACAGGGCAGTATGGAGATTCCTCGAAATGTTGAAAATAAATGCTCCATTTGTCCAAAAAAGATTCCTCTTCTGGGTATCTTCCCAAAAGAGTTAAAAGCAATATGGAACAGAAAGGCATATATGCAACTATCTAGCAGAAGACACTGAAATGCCCATTAACAGACCAATGGATATAAAAACTGTGGTATATATTCATAATGCAGTACAAGTCTTCCTTAAACACAGGTGATTGGAGGCTTTTGTAGATAAATGGAGGCAACTTGAGACCATCATGCTCAGCAAAGATGCAGAAATATTGCATGGTTTCTCTGATCTGAGAAACACAGAAAACAGACATTTTATAAAACCAAATTCGTGTGATAATGAACGTTAGGGAGAATGGGGAAGTGTGGCAGAGCCAAAAAGGGGAAGGGGAACAGGAAAGGACAGAGATGTCGGCGTGATGTATGTATGCGCACAAAATACTCACCCTGTACATAAACAATATAAACATTGTATATTGCATATGGTGTGCGCGCACACACACACACAAAGTAGGACAAAATAAATCGCACAGACCTACTTCTTGAAAGTCAAAAAGAAAATTAAAAACATTAAAAACTTCTGTACTTCAAATGTACTTTTATGCCTACTATTTAAAATAGTTTTCAAATACATTTTGGGACTAAACATTTTATCCCAGACACCATCAGCGAAACTCTTTCTTTCCCCACCCATTTCTGTTACTAGAGTCACTTTTTCTGTCCCCGTCTTTCTTCCTCCCTGCAGATGGCTGTCTTGATTCTGGTGGAAAGAGATTACCTACGTAAAACTACAAGAAGACAAGGTCATTAAAATATTGTTTCAAATATCACTACTTGTAGTTAAAGCAAACAAAACAAAAAAAATTTATGCTTCATAAGCATTTTTAATCCCCATGTTTTTCTCTAAAATTAGAGGAAAGCAAGCTTGCTCTTTGTTTTCACATGTTTTTATGTAGTTGGTGAATAAATGATTTTTATTCTATACTATGAGTTTCAGTCATCTCGCTGCGATGCACCACACGTTGATCTGCAACAAAGGAAGTTTGCTGCATGACAATTTCTCTTACAAAACCAAAAAACTCGGCAAGTGAAGGAAGGTCATTTTTTCGATCAATTGACATAAAACAGATACAGGAGTTACAAGGACATTGTAGAGACAGGAACTCTGGGGCAAAATCCTAGCTTTGTCACTCACATGACACATGAGCTTAAGTAAGCCATTCTGAATGTTTTCGTCTAAGTTTTCCCATTTGAAAATTGAGGGTAATATAAGGGGACCAAATGAGTTTAAGTTAATGCATATAAGACACCTAGGACATAACCTGGCACACAGGTAGCTATTTATAGCCTTGAGTTTTTCTCTTTGGTTTTCAATGACTACACTATTGCTGATACGTGTAGTATTTGAGAAAGAATTACTACTCGAAAAAATGTACTAAAATAAATGATTTTTTAAAATGGTATTACAATATGAGGCATATTTCTAATGTCTTGCTAGTTGAGTTTTGTAATTCATAGGTAAAATGAGATTAACGGTCTTTTAAGTTTAGGGCTTAGCTTATTTAATTATTTATTTATTTATTCATTGATTGATTGCAGATCTGGCATTAGAGCCCAACGCTTTCCCTAGCCCTTGTAAGTTTTTCTTTTTATTTTTGGTAAAAGGTCTTGCTAAGTTGCTTGGACAGGTCTTAAACTTTCGATGTTCCTCCCAGGTAGCTAGGATTACAGGTGCACACAACCATGTCCAGTTTGTCTTTTCCTTTCAATTCTTTAGAAGATCCTGTTCAGTCATAGCATTGCATCCTAAATAATGGTGTTATCTAAAGAGTAGAGTACGGTGACTCAGTACGGGTGGTGTAGTTTGCAGGCCTAGGTTGAATTCTGCTTTAATTGCTCGTGAGGTTATTTTTCAGAAATTGTCCAACTTCTGTGATGCCCATGTTTCTAATCTACATAACAGAAATAATAATAGAACTTAACTGACTTCCTTGATTATTTTCAAAGACTAATAACATGTGAAATTCCAAGCAAATACTTGGTCATATTAACTATTATACTAATTCTGCTAATGAAATAAAGCTTTATTATAGATAATAAGTCAATTAAAAAAATCTTTTCAGACTGAAATCTGGGAAAACTCACAAAAAGTGAATGAAAACGTATTAGACTCATATCTATAAATTCAGTAGAAGGAGAGTCATTCGGTCACATAGTGTATTCATGCAATGTATTTTCTACAGGGCTGGTTTTACCTGCGTGTTAAGGAAATGCCCCTGGAGACCAGATCAGATCTTGGCTCTTGGCTTCCTAAGCAGGAGCCCGGGCCAGCTGGTGTTCTGGGACTCCTTCCATCTTTGGTTTGACTAGATGATTCAGTGAAGTACAGACTGTTCTTGCATCAGAAGTAGCAGTGTTAATTCCTTTATGCCAGATCTTTCTGCAGGAGCTCAGGCTGTGCTCCCTGGATGATTGCTTATTGCAAAGTCACTGAAGCAGCTGGTGGAAAAGTCCATGCTGATCCCTTTGAGACCTGGGCCTTTGGAAAACATTCTGAGTTTTCCTTCAGGTTAACGTGGTGTGTAAGTACAGCGAGAATCCCCATCTATTTTCACTGAATTGAAGACATATCCTCAGTGTCTTAAACCAAGCCTCGATATTTAATTTTTTATAACCAAGGAATATTTTTTAGAGCAAAAAGAGCATGACTGATAAGAAGGTTGAAATATTAAATGTAAATTGGGACTGTGTCGTCCCTCCCCTAGACCTTACAGTCGCTGGCCTTGCTATTCCTTTCTAGTTCATTTCTCTGTGGTATTTATACACGGTGGAATACTATGCATCTATAAAGTCCAACAGCGTGGAGGCTTTTGAAGGTAAATGGAAGAAACTTGAGAACATCATGCTTAGTGAAGTGAGTCAGAAGCAGAAGGTGAAACATCGAATGGTCTCTCTGATATGAGAAACCCAGATCAAAACTCTTATGGAACTTAAAATGAAAAACAAAGTAAGCCAGGGGGGTAGAATGGGAGAGGTGGGTAGAGGGAGGGACAAAAGGAGAGCGGGAAAGTCCTTGTCACCTTGACAACACACGTACGCGCACAAAATGCTCAACTCCATTGTAAACCTTAAATTTTGCACTTATACATTTCAATAAAATGGGGAAAAAGCCTGAATATTCTACCTCTATGTCTTATTTTATGCAAAAATGTCCCAAGCAACTGACAGATAGTCTTATTTTATACCGAGCTATGTTTGAAGCTGTTTTTCTTTCTTTGCTTTCTTATATGAAAATTCCGTAAGTACCTAAGTTGCCCAGACTGGGCTCAAACTTGTGACCCACTTGCCCGAGCCAGCGTTCTGGGATTAGCTGAGTATGCCACCTTGGCCAGCTTACAGTTACAACTTTCTGTTTTCCTTTTTTGTGGCCTGGAATACAGTTCCTGTGCTGTCTCATGGTCTGAAAATACATTGTGAATATGAGTTATAGAACTTCACACTGTGAATCACAGAGAAGGAAGAAGAAGAAACTGGGACACCAATGATATTTCAGAATTCCTGACTCAGAGGTTCCAGGGCTGAGATTATCTCTAGCTGGTGCATATGCTTTCAAGATCAACCGATAGTCTGCTCCACCCTTTCTCATCAGCACATTGCTGTCTTTTTATTTATTTATTATTTATTTATTTATTTATTTTGAAATAGGGCCTCACTCTGTAGCCCAGGCTGATCCTGAACTCACTATAAAGCCCAGATTCCATCTTTCCATCTATGTGAAATTTGTCCTGTGAATGAACATCTCCCAAGTTCTGGCGAGTGTGTATATCTCTTACTTGTGGTAGGTACATTGTGCCTTTGTTCCTTATCTCCATCACTTGACGGAGAAATCAGAGGGAGCAAGCTTCCACGATTCAGTCTTCTACACATCACCCAAGCTCTGCGCTCAGTCCTTTGCGCACAGATGGCATGCCATATTCAAGCGCCACTTAACTACCTTCTATTATTGAGTTCCTCTCTTCCATTCAGTAGCTCTCGTTTGATTAAAAATCCAGTTTAAAAGTAGTGCTGCCTGAAGTCTTTTATATTAAACATCACCTGACTTGAATTTTGTCTCCCTATGGCCTTTCTGTAGTACGTCTGTAACTCTGGTCAATAAAAATGTCCATCTACGCCTTGTCGGGGTATGTGCAGATTCTATCCTGTGTCCCTCTCCCACCCCTGTCCTTTTCAGCAGGGATACTGCAAAATCCAGGACTATCCTTGCATAATATCTATTGCAGTGTTCTGTTATGAAGTAGAAACCTAAAACGTATCAGTGACTACACAAAACTTGTGAAGTTAGTAGGGCCTGTCTTTTCACTGACAGCTCTAATTTTCTCCCCAAAGGAAAAGCTTCCTGTAAGAAGAGTCAATTGGATAGCTGTGTTTTTGTTTTCCAAATGGATGAGCAAAAGATGACAATCTGTGATTTGTGAATAAAGAGATGGTTCCATTGTATCATCTCTTTGACACTGTTATAGATTATAATGAGATAAATATAGATGCATACCCTATGTAAATATTTATTAGTCTCTTGTTATAGTTGTACAATTCCCCAGCATATATCACCTGCATTGATGACTCTTACATTAACTGAAATGTATATTCTTTGCTTGAAGACTAAAAAAAAAGGAAGTAAAGTCATGTATTTGATATTCAGGGGTAAAAGAATTTCGAAAAAAGATAGTAGAAAAATGAGAACAAGCAAAATCACTGATTTTGTTCACTGTGTGCAGAAAACCACTATGATCTGCAATTCTCTTTATCCACAGACAATTGATCATTAACTTACTTTAACTTCCTGAAGTTACTTGAACTGAGGGCAGCCCCAGCGTTCAGTGCACTTTAGTGTGTGTCTAATGCACTGGTTTGAATGTTTTCGAGTGAAAAGGTTTAGTACAAAACAGAATAAAAGAAAATGAGAGAACAGAGAATCAGTTCCACTCAAGGAAAATGTAAAGGTTAAATAGATAAGAACTAAAGATTTGGATTAATTTCCCAGAACAGTGCTTTACCACCAAAATAAATCCGAGACCACCACTTTACTGCAAAGAGAAGTCAACAAAGATGTGAGTCATTAATCATCTTAAATAAACAGTACTGTGTAAGTGTCTGATTGACACTGTTAGCACAAATTTGTCCTTCTCTTGGAAATGTGCCTCAGATTTGTATCACACATCTCCATAACCTAATTCAATCTACTGCTCTAAATTTAATACTTGTAAGAAGAAATTGATAAAAATTCCAAACCTAACAAGAATATAGATGAAAAATGGGAATGTTTTCTGAAAGGGGAAAATTGTGTTCTTTCGTCCATTAAAACATTCTTAGCAGTTTGAAGTATTTGACTTAAAAAAAAAACTGGTTAAAGTCACAAAGAGAATACTTTACAGCTTGACAAAGTATATCTGTCCTACTTTTTTTACTATGAATTTCCATAGAAAGTATAAGAATATGATATTTATTTACCCTAATCAAGTAAATTTAAATGTTTTATATTTATTTCTAATGAATGATATAAGTTGTTTAGTATTCTTTTATGTCTGTAGAAATTATTTTATAATATTCTTATATTAATGCCCATATTTGCTAATATTTCCTAAGACTTTACACCTTATCGAATTACAAAAAAGTCAATGATTGAATTTTTACATTTGATTCTCTAAAATATTTAACTTCTTTTATTTATTTTTTAATCTTTCATTTACTTTCCCTTTATTTCAATTTTATTTACCTTTGTTCTATCCTTGGCAACCTCGAATCACAATTCTAAATGACAGTCTTATATTTCCGTCTTATATATCCATGCTTTGAGTTGAATTCCTTAGGACATAGGTTAAAAAAACACTTAGCAAATTTTCGGTGCTTCCTTTGTGCCTAGTACTATTCTAGGAGCTTTAAGTGTATTACCTCACTAGATTTTTGAGAGAATCTAAAAATCTATAAATGCACCTTTACTTCCATTTCTGTTTTATTACGGAGAACTGGTATACAGAAGTGTGAAGCTTCTTTCACGAAGTCCTACAGACAACAGTTGGTAGAGATCAGATATGGACACAACAGTCTGACTCCAGAGCCCAGGTCCTATTCCATTCCTGAGTGTGATTCTTAGTCTGTGCTTGAGTTAAATAGGTACCTGTATAATATAATCCCATTAGTAAAAAGGCAGCATCTAAAGAAATGTGTGCCAGACATTGTTTACTGCTTTTATTTGAAAAAATCTATTTGTCTATTTTCTCAGTAGAAGGCAGAGTAAGTAGAAATCTATGAAGAAGTGTAATTACAATCTAGTATTCACCTAAGCAGTTCATCATTATCTTTGACATAATGGCCAAGAATGGGTATGATCTTTTAAGATAACCCATTGGCAATTCATGTCTCCAATGTTTAAATTAATTCAATGTAATGAACAACCACTGAATACTGGACATCTATTTAATGTTAGTTAAAAGATATGCAAGACACCTATTCTGTGCTCAACACCCCACACTCTTGTCAACAAAGCACAGATGACCATGTAAGTGTTTATCAGCATAGAAAGTCAATAAACTTTGTCTTAGAAAATTAACACTAAAGAATGTTGTTCTAGTTTGGCTTAGGTATCAATTTTTTTGTCTATTCTAATTGAGTAATTCTAGATTTCCTTCTATGTGATAAAAGCAATATTTACTCTCCATAACCTTAAAATATCAAATTAGACATATGCATTCTGGTACTCCATGTATTAAATTTAAGCCCAGAGTTCAGTATAACGCATATTAAGATAATTTTAAAAGTTACTGTTGGTACTCAAATTATACATATCATTATGTCTTAAAGTTATTACTTACCTTGTTATTATAAGTTAACTAATACGTGCAATAATAATAATACATATCATTGTTATTCACAATGAGAAGGAAAACACACTGTCTGAATTTGAGAGCTGTTTTTCATTAAATCGTGGTAATCAGGAAAGCTTCAAAAAATGATGACAAATGTTTTAAACTTAAAAAATAAAATAATTAACCTACTATTATTCGCTTAAATGAAATATAATAAGATAGAAAGCAACAGGAAGTAGAAGTTTGTCAACAAAATATCTACTATACAACCTTTAAAATGAACAACACAGTCCTTTTTGTTCATTTGATGAACAAAATGAGATTTCACAGCTCTTCTACACTTCCCGAGGTGGGCACTCAGTACCTCTCATTTGGTGGTAAGTGAAGCTCTTATCAGATTTACACCATGTTTGGAGGACTTCTTCAAATGAGATAATCGTTTTAACAATTATTTTGTTATTGTCTCGTCATGCAAATGTCTTTTTCTTTAAGTTGATTTGTAATCAAGCAATCTGTTGATGGAAAACACGAAGCAAAATGTTCTGTTTGTGGAAGTAAAACAAATGTCTATGAGGGCAACGTGTGTTTGGCTCGAAAGTTCTTTTGCTACCATTTTGATGTTTAGTGCTTGAGGGTAGCAAATTGTCAGGTGCAAACAAGGTTGTAGCTAGTTTCTTAGTGTATTTACATTCAGTTATTATGGGGGAACACGTCTGTGGTGCATAGGGAATTAGGCACACAACTTCTGTTAAGAGGAATGGAAACTTAAGGCTTAATTTTCATCACAGCATTCAAAATACTTCTTCAGCCTAATCTTGTAATAATTCCCATTAATATTTATAAATATTAATGAAAAGTAAAGTCTATAAAAATGGATTACTAATGATCTTTCTGGATATATCTTAGTTTGTATTTGTGTAAAATTTGGAATTATTTTGCATGTGCATTGATTTTTTAAACTAGGATTAAACCCAGAGCCTTTGTCCTGAGCTACCATACCAGCCTTTTTTTTTTTATGTCTTATTTTGAGACAGGACCCAGTTAGTCACTACTTTGCCCATGGCTGGGCTCAAATTTGCCATCTACCTGCCTCAGCCTTCCAGAGGACTGGGATTATAGGCCTATGCCATTAGGCCCAGCTTCAGTATGTGTGTGTGTGTGTGTGTGTGTGTGTGTGTGTGTGTATGAGATGAATATAGCATTCATCTTAAAGTAACAAATGCTTATAGATAAGGAATAAATAGCCCTTTATAACGAACTTGAGCGGCAAAGGGATGGCATAGGAGGAGAATAAGGAAAGGGAAACAGAGAGGAGGAAAGCTCAGGTTTAGAGATGGTGTTTCATGATAGCTCATTGGCACAGTGCCACAACTTTTAATTTTTGAAAACAGCGAAAAGCTTCCTAGCTATGTCACTTGATCTAACACAGTCTCATTTTCTGTGAGACGTGCCACCTCACAGGAATTTGCATGTAGAGCAAGGCCTAGTGGTGCCCGACACACAGCGACCACTCGCTAATAAAGCCTAAGGTCACGTGGTCAGGCAGACCACTAAGGTTATATTGTTGTGCAAATATTGGTTTTTTTAATCAGGAATTTACATTTTAATGAGAGGGAGAGAAAAATGGTTTTATAAAAAATTGAGCGTGGACACGCTACCACAATAAACTGATTCTCAGCAACTTTTTGGAAAGCTGCTGGAACCTAAATTGCCGGTGTCTTTGTATTTGCTTTGTGCGTTCAGACAAAGAGCCGAGATAATTTTGACGATGAGGAGGAGGAAGAGTGGGAAAAGATTATAGGAGAGAGGTAGGAAATAAATAATAAATAAATAAGCGGCTGTTGAGTAAAACAATGAGCTCTGCCCCAGGCTTCGGCAGTAGCTCACGAATTCTTAGCAGCGTCCGTTTACAGCTGGAACTTTACGACATAATAGGAGATTGAATCTTATACAGCCATGAAACAGATGATCAAATTCACAAGGGATTGTGTCAGGCTTTTTCCAGTACTAAAGAAACATATTAATCCTTGTCACTGTTTTCAGAAACGCTGTGACAGAAATAAACCTGTACTGTAACTTGGCCCTTTTAATGAGCTTCTGGAGTGCGGGCTTCAACTCAGCACCTGAAAAACACAACAAAACACCTTTTATATTAAAGATGTGAGGTTTGCTGCTGGCTAAATTTGTACACAGAAGTCTATAAACCAGTGCTCAGCCGGCTGGGAAGCAGAAAGCAAATTCAGATTCTGCCATGAACTTCACAGACCAATTATCTACTTGGAATCATGGGAGTTTAACAAACAAATACCAGCCCCTGCTGAGCCTTTTCAGGCCAGCAGCTTATGGGTGATTCAGTTGCATCCGAGGCTTTTAGACTGATCAATTCTTAATCACAAAGCGCAAAAATTATTCTCAGACTCATGTCAGTTTCTTTGGACACCTTTGTTAACAATCTGCTTCAAATCATTTTTTTTAAAAGAAACCGCAGACACTGTTTTTATTGACTCCCCACTTGTAAAATGTTTATAGCTTGTTAATTTATATTTACCCCTTTACTTTTGCCTGCAAATCAACATCACTTAGCACAGTTTGGTTACACTTTGTCCAAAGGAAATTACAGAAGCCTGCTACGGGGCTAAAATGAGGGAAAGCTACGGAAAATCAATACACTGCTGATTAAACAGGTCGTAGCAAATTCACGGCTGTACGCCGTCGCGTGGAGACATCAGTGAGGGGCCTATCTACCAGTTGATGTGCTTCAGTCAGGGGAAGAAAATTCAGAATAAGACAGAAACACCCAGAAAAACAAGGACTGCCTCACACAAGAATGCGTGTGCTAGTGTGAAACCCACATTTTGCGGAAGGTAGTATTTCCCTTGGGGAGTGAAAGGGGTGCATTTACTTTAAGAAATAAAGCAGTGTAATATATTTATTTTGACATTAATCTTGACTGTTACAGGAAGAGCTAATGGTATCACAAGATACTCCCCCTGCTACCATGAGTCAAGACTTATTTTTTTTTCTCTTTCTGTGGAATTCTGGGCTTATTGACCGTTTCTTGTACAATTTCAATTTAACAATTAGGCAACCATCAAAATGATCCAAGGATAGATTATTGACAGAATGTGGCCAAGAGTCATTATGTTAACCAATGCAAATGTTCTACCCAGTTCAAAAGGAATCCTTCACGTTTCCAATTTTAGAGCACTGAGCAATAAAATGAATCAGGTATAATAATACAGTTTATGCACAATTTAAAAAATATTAGATATGCATAATACTAGCACAGCATGGCTGTGAAGACCAAAATTTGTTTTTACTTCATTGGAAGAGACAGGATTTGGTTTACGGGGGAATGCGCTCTGTCCTGGCGGAAGCCAAGGTGTGCTGGATTGAAGCATAAATTTGTTTCTATGATACCCAGTCCTCAGCACTGCAGACCCAATGTTTTGAGAACTGTAGGGCGAGGCACCATGTTTTAAGACTGGTTAAGAGGTGGCACCTGCTTGGAGGGATGGCTTTGTACTCGTACTGATTGTGAAAGAAATAAGAAACAACAAAAACTAAATTTCAGTGCCATCTTTTTGGGAAAACGTAACTCAAAGAAATTTTATCTCAACATTTTGTTAAGCTTTCTATTTAATGTGTGCCTTTTTTCTATTTATCTGTTATCAAACTCACCACCAAAAGTTTTGCATTTGGTTTGGTTTTGTGACTTGCTATAGCAGGGAGAGCTTGGGGCACTACTTGCGATTGTGTGCTCGGGATAACTGTAGGCTTGATGGATTTTGCTATTTTGGCAGATATATTTCACCTGTAAATTTTCTTATATTAAAAATGTGCTTGGAAATTATGTTCTATGTACAAGAGCCAACTTAAGTCTTCATCTCTGTTTTTTTTTTAAATCTCTTTTCCAAAATATCAAAGTCTTTCAAATGGTAACATGGGTAAGCTCATTGCCAAATTCCATGTGCTAAAATGAAGGTGTTTTTGAGTCATCAAAGCTTATAAAAAGACCTTTAACAAGTAAACAGCTTTTCTCTTTTTTTTTAAACTGGAAGATGTGCTATAAGAAAACACATTCGTGGACACCATATGTGAACTTAGTTTTAATCCCAAGATTTTAAGATTTTTTGAGAATTCCTAGAAAATGAAGGGTATAAATTTATCATTTGAAGAGAAGTAGTTCATGACATTATTTTCGCTTGTGTGTAAAATTCAAGATGTTATGCTTTAGATAGTCCATTTAAAATGTTCAACAGTCTTATACAGGAAAAAGAAACTACCTGGTGTGTTCAATGGATTAAGAATGTGGGAAAAAAATCACTATTTCAGTGACTCTATTTCCATGTAGCTGGTAGCATTACCTTCTTATACTATCATAAACCATGCCTCGCTTTTTCACATGTAAGTTTTAAAAGAATGCGATCACTCATTCTCAATGGAATATGATTTTGTCATGCTAGGAAAACAAAACTTGGGTATCAATGAATGAAAGAAATATTTAGAAAATATTTTTAAGTATATTTAAATTACTACTGAGCTACTAGGTTATGGAGTATTTCCAATTTTTTTTTTGTTGTGGCATCAGCGTAAATCTGGATTTAAAATATTAGAATAGTGGATAATAAGAAAAAGACTGAATAATATAAATATATGAATCTGCACAAAATTATATCCCAAGTCTCACAGTTTAATATTTTCACATTTTTTAGCCCCAGTAAGTTAACAATGATTGTTTGTAAACATGCTTTAATTTATTTGAAATTTATACACACACAAATCTGAGAGTTGGCAGGAGTCCGAACACCCTTTGGTAGAAACCCACTTTTTCTTATTAATACGTGGTAATTTATCACCATTAAGTATATGATCTCTCCGAAAAAAATGGATGCACATTGCTCTCCAGAGTGCAATTTTAGAGTTCATGATATTAATGTTTAATTAAATTATAGTTATTTTAGAAATGTATGTCCTTAATTAAAGTATAACATGCATATAAAGAAGAAATGACTCTGGCATGATTAAAACGTGTTTAAAAATACACTCCTGAATTTTGAATGCTGTCTGTCATCTCCAAACTATGACTAACCAGGCTTCAGAAATGACTAGAAAGTCGAATGAAAAATTGCCAAGTAAAAGAGTTTGGCTCTTTAAAGAACTGTGCATTAAAATTTTGGACAGTTTCTTTATTAAATCTAAATATACTTCTCCTGGTATGTACAGTATTACATTTCTAAATTAATTGCCATACTCTCATTTGTTAAAGAATTTCTCTCCATGTGAAAAGCAAACTCTCACTAGATGTGAATTTTACACTGTGCTAGATCAATCCCAATACCAGTAAATGGATATTATTAAACAGCATGGGGTAGTGCAAACTGGGAAAGAAAACTTGCAGTGTGCTGCCTTTGAGCAGACCTGGCTTGCATGCTGTGACAGGGCAATTGTCGACATGCTTTTTCATGCCAATCTGCAGCTTTTTCAACTCTAGATGCTATGGCAACCAGGGTTTAACAGACTAAGCAGCTAACAAGCTTCCCTGATGGAATTGTCTGGTTGTGTGATTGCCTTGTCTTAGGGAAAATATAAAATAGAATGAAGACGCTTGTGGACATTTGTCAACCTGATTATAATTTGGACAGTTGAATCCTAATTGTCTGTTGTGTACTGTACAGGGGTGACACATGCTATTTTCCACGTCCCTTGCCGAGCACACCATTGCATTCCCGCATAGGCTGCTCTTCCCTTGGGAACAAAGGTTCCTGGTTGCTGTGGGTTTGGTGCAACATGGAAGTCCTCATCCTGCACCAGGTCATCTGGGAAAGAAAACTGGAGTGAACGGCTCAAATTCTTTTTGTTTTTGAAAAGGTCTGCGTTTGATTTGGGCACATTTGTTTGAGACATGATGACCACAAGTTGATGTGAAAAGATATTTCCCTTTACAAAATGAACATGTGCACAGGATAAGTTGTGGATCAAAATATGCGGGTGAATTAATTTTTGTTATTTATGATTGGGCATAATTTTAGTTCTTTGAGAATATTGATTTTTAAAATTTGCAACCGCTTAAACATGTATTTGTGTCACCAATCATATGCATAATTTAAACCACTGAGAAAATAATCAAGCTCCTCTGATGGAATGGTCTTGTTTTAATACTACCTCGTCCTATTGAAAATGAATGAGATACTCTCTTTATTGCTTTTAATGATTAAAAGCTTACTAATAGGATTTAAATCTCTTTAAATAGTCAAAGGCATTGTGTTTTCAAGATCAGTCTTACTTTTTTCCCTTTCCTTAGAAGAAATGTATCTTTCAATAAAACAGTAAGATCCTGGGGAGCAAGCATTTCAAGTGAAATGTGAATTATAAAAATCTGGGCCTCCACTTTACAGATAGAGATCTTAAATGAAATAGTAATATTATACTATTTACTTTACAGACTATTTTGAAATGTATAATTTTGTACTATAAAAGAATACCATTTGTTATGATGTGAAGATAAAAAATTGCTGATATTTTTGGCAAGTTGTGAAGTAGTTGACTGCATTAAATATAAAAGTCAGGAGTAAAAAGATATTAGCTCATACTAGGACCTCATGGAAGTTTGCATATCAGCCCATGAACACACGCATCTCAGTCATATCTCACTATCTATAGAGTTAATGGTGTTTCTCTGTTTTCTTATTTAAATTTTAAAATACTTCAAATTGACACCGTTGAGGTATGAAGGCCTGAGAAAAAGTTGGGTCCTATTGTGGAGTGGACCACTGACCAAGTTGCTTTTGAAAAAGTCTTCGAAGTTGTCTTCAATGACATAAGCCTAGAGAGTGTAATTCATAGAATGAGCTCATGTCTAGTGGAAAGACCTGCTTACTTTATTGAAAAGAAAGGGCTCCGCGTGAGAATGACTTCCTCTATAGTAAGTAGCGCACGAGGATGGTGAGACATGTACTAAGGAACATTTTGATCATCACATACAGACCATTCTGTAGATGAAATTGTACAGAGTTCTACTGCCTAAGTTACAGTGCGCCATAATTAACAAACGTAAGAATTATTGGCCAAAAGGCATTATTTTAAATCAACATGAATAGTCTATCAGAAAGATACCTTTCAATAATGGCTACCAGGTGCTCCCTTTTCATTCTGTTGTAGTTTTGAGGTGCTGTACCTTTATGTGCCATGGTGAGGACAGTCAATTCCCAGTCTGCAATTAGTACTGGGCTAGAGAGACCTCTAGTACATATGTCTTGAGGAATCTCTTCTTTCTTATCCAATTGGGAGCTTAACTTAGTCATGTGTCATGGTTAAAAAGATCATTTATTTTCAAAGAAAATACTAATATGGGCTCTGATTTTAAGTATGAGGAATAAAGTTTAGAAAAATAGATATGACAGATTTTACCTTTGAATTCAATGAAGCATTTTTTAAAATTTGATAGATTTTTTACTTAGAACAAGAGAGAACCACCTTTGGATTGTAAGACCTGGGCCAGAAAAAAAAAAAGAATATTTCAGTCAACACAGTATAGACGCTGCAGCCAAGGTGTTTTCCGTTACCTTAAATACAATTTTCCAGTGCATAAGAGAATTATTTCTCAAAGTGCAAGGATTTGTGTTCTGATCTAGGCCCAAAATAAAAGAGATAACAGTTATGCAATTGGAAAAGAAAAATTCTCCAAAAGTGGGACTGAGGAGATAAGTCCTACTCATCCACACCTAAAGTAGTCTGCCTCGTGCAAAATTGTGCAAAACTGTAATAATAGGTCCCTTCAGACATTTCATATTTTCTCCATAATTAACGAACTTGTACTGCTTAAATTGATTTCTTTGTACAACTCTCAGTTGAAACAAACTTTCTAAAAGCTATTATATGGAGAAAAGTTAGTGAATGTCCTACTCATTTCGAGGTGTCTGTATGCTTATTTGGGTGGGCATGGCCTCTTAGCTTCTTGATAGATTCTCTCAAGAACAGAAACTTGAGAAGATCAAGTGTCCCTCAGAACAAAGTCATGGGGTAAGAAATCCCATGAGGACCTGGAAAGTGCATATGCAGAGGTGTTTTGGAAGAGGCGACAGGCGAAATTTGCCTACACACAACATTGGGCCTCTCCCTAAGATTCTTTTATCGTCACATAACTAGGGTTTATTATAGAAATCTTTGCAACTATTCTTGAAATAACTCACAAAGAGTATAGTAGTCAAGCATGATGCTCCGTATTTGCAGTTTCAATACTTTGGAAGACTGACGCAGGAAAATTTTAATTTCAAGTCTTACCTGGGAAATATAATATCCTATCTAAAAATTAAAAAAATAAAGGGTCTGGGAATATAGATCAGTGGCAGGACACCTGTGGGTTTGATCTCTGATACCAATAACAAAAAAGAAAATTATTTTAAAAAGTCACTTGGAATAGAATTCTTATCTTTTGAAATCAATACCCTTTTACTCCACCAAAAAACAAAAAAGTGAACATAGCAATAGTTATAATAATGGTAATACTTATAGTAATATTTCTAATAAAAAATAGGAAAGTCTGTATTCCGAAACTATCCACTTGTGTGCCTGGTGGCTATACTTCTATATAACATTTTACAGGACTCTAAACAAAACAGAGGCGGAAATTCATTTCTAAAATGATATCCATGTGATTGTGATTTGGTAGCATGGAATGGTAATATTATTTTTTGAGTGTTCATGAATTGCTTTGAGTCCTGTGCTAGGTTCTTTAATAACACACTGCTACTATAAAGCAGATACAATTGCATATAAGAAGCTAGAGGCATGAAGAAATTTCCACAAATAACTAGT
This sequence comes from Ctenodactylus gundi, assembly GCA_004027205.1. Classification (NCBI taxonomy): domain Eukaryota; kingdom Metazoa; phylum Chordata; class Mammalia; order Rodentia; family Ctenodactylidae; genus Ctenodactylus; species Ctenodactylus gundi. Next base: position 41,528 of record PVKB01006605.1, read on the forward strand.
AGGTGAAAAGAAATTAAATTCTAATTAAAATATTAGAACCAACATTTTTCTCCTAAAGTTTGTCTCAACTTGAGGTATTTTACATGGTGCAGAAAAAAAATTGTGAGAATTTTCAGGTTATACACCTCAAGGAAATAAAAATCAATGTGTTGAACAGTTGTTTGCCCTAACATGCTTACTGCAGCACTGTTCTTGATGGTCAACATATGAAATCAATGAAAGTGTCCACCAATAAATAAGAAGAGAATTTGGCCCATGAAATGAACCATTGTATGGTACCCAATGAAATACTATACAACTATGAGGGGAATAAATGCTATCATTTTTGACAAACTGGATGAATGTGGAGGATATTATATTAAATAAGATAAGCCAGGAGCAGAAAAACAACAATATATTATTTCACTCCTATATGAAATCTAAAAAAGTTTATCTCAGAGAAACTGAGTGTAGAACATTGGTTAATGGAGACTGAGGAGGAGCAAGGAAAAGAAGGGGAAGGAAGGAAGGATTGGAGTGAGGTTGGCCAATGAACACAGCACTACAGGTACAAGGAGTAAGTTCTGTCCCCTGCTGTGCCCTTCCACTAGTGCCATTTCCGCCTTGGAGCTGCCCACTGATGCATGGACTGCCACCCCTGAAACTGTGAGCCAAAACGGACCTCTTGTCCTTTAAGTTGTGAGTGCTGAATGTTTTGTCCCAGCAGCAGAAAAGTGACAGGACAGAGCCTAAGGTTCCAATTCACTGTTCAGATGATAGAAGTCTTTGATGACATTTTGTTTATAAACCCAATGTGATAGAGCTCAAAATTCAAACTCTTTGATAGGATTAGATCTCACCAGGTTTATTAAATTTTCAATGTGGTGCATGTCTGCAGAGAGAGAGAGAGAAAACACTTTCTGATGGGGCACTGGGTACATTTTTCCAGGTCCTGATCCACTTATTGTGAGAACCGTAATATTATTTGGAAGATTATTTTCTTGTTATTTTTACCCAATAGTGTTCACCAAGGGCCTCATCCCTGGAAACATCATCATGGACTCTGCTCCTGCTGGTTGAGAGCTTGGCCATCAGTTTTTCTTATCACATAGTGTCTGTCATGGTACTCTTTTTTAAATCTACCTATATTTTCAGCACCTGAGTATGTGGAAAGTTTGCATGCCCTCTATAACAGGCATGGGCTCGTGAGCCTGGTTCTCCACAAAAGACATGCTCCCCACTAAACTCTACCCACTCCCAGACCCAGAAAGCTGCATTTTGGCAAAATATTTTAAGGCTCAGGACGAATGAAGCACACAACCCTTCTCCAATGGTGTGTGCTGTTGAGTACATTTATTTCTGACATGGATGTAAGTTAGAAGTTCCAAAATTATTTCATGTTTACTCAAGGCCTGAATAAATGACAAAATATATTGTGAGCAGCAAGAGTTGTACTTCTCTCATTGCCAGTGAGAAAGGTCACAGGTGAGAAGGGGACAGAGGAAAATGAATCTTGTAACAAGAAATTGTCACGAATACATCAGTATGAGCCACTACTTTAAAAAAGATATACCTATGCATAGATACACACATGGATATATATAAGTGGTTTTATTAATTTCACTAGGGCTATAAATTATCAAATATTGTGACATGCAAGGGAAGGGCACATGAATTATCTGGAGTAGTTTGCAACCCTTCTATAAATCTAAATTTATTTTTTCAAAAAGGTTTTTTTAAATTTTGAAAAAGATGAACTATCACAAATTTTCCGTATTGAAGACAATCTGAAAAATTTGAGAAGATTCTATAAATGTTGTCTTAGTTGTTTATTGCTGGAACATAATACTTGACATTCACAATTTTAAGGAGGAAAGATTTATTTTAGCTCACGGTTTGAGAAGGTCACAGACTATTCACAGACGTCTGGGAAATGGTGGAATCACATGTCAGGGCTGGGGCTGGGCCGGGCCAGAGCCAGAACCAGAGATTCTCATGGTATGGAAGAACAGAGCCAAGTCAGAGATTAGGGTTAGATCTACACTCCCAGGACAAGCCCCAAGCATCTGCCCCATCCAGCCAGGTCCCACCTCCCAACAGTACACAGTATCCACAGGTACAGGAAATTTTTTGAGAACACTCTTAAATCCAAACAAAGCAAATGCCTGTGAAGTTTGGTTAGTTCCAGTGGCCTGAAAGGAAGCAATATTGGGTAAATTAATGATTTCAAATAAACAGTCTTGTGGGTAAATTGAAATAAGTGCCTTTTATGACTCAATATGTATAGGCACATGTGCATGCACACATGCGCGTACACATACACGCACAATTATGAACAACATCCAGCTCCTTCCCTCTTTGGGAATGGAGAAAGGAAAGCAAGTAAATTTGTGGTTGTTCACTCTTTTCAGTGAGCTTGTCTGCCTGGAAAAGATTGTGGCTGCGGATGCTATTTTACCTCATCAGGTGATATTCACAGAATCTTTACTATTTTACAGGGTAAAATACTGAAAGTACAGAAAGAATTGCTTATTAATACCTCTCTCGACGCACAGACAAGGACTATAAATATTTTCTCTAGCCCACTTACCAGGCTTGCTCTCTGTTTTAAAGTCTGGGTGTCCCTCATACTTGTTCCCAGCAGTTTACACTCTGGGTTGTGTCAACGGTGACAACTTATGTCTCATTGTTATCTCTCTGCAGTGTATAACAACACCACTAGTCAATTCATATTGCATAATTATTTGAAGTATGATAATTACAAATCACCTAAATATAGTATTAAAGCAATGTGGGAAAATGATCAACAAACTCCAAAGCTTGAGGATGGGATGGATCGGGGGAGAAAGATGGAGAGAAGTAAATGTGATGAAACACTTCCGTAGGTTTATGAACCAGTTCCTCAAGACAAATGCAGTCATTAAGGAGGTAATTATTATATATTTAAAAAGAACACTAATAAAGTTGAGGAAAATAACAAAATCCATGGTCCATAACTGTCTTTCCTTCTGTTTATTTATTTAATTATATATCCATTTTGGCAGAGTCTTGCTCTATTGTCCACGTTAAGCCTGAACTCATTATGTAGCCAACGCTGGCCTGAAACACCCTATACTTTTCCAGTTTTGTAAAATCGCCACACAATCTTTGTACTTAAAGATCTTACATATTATAAATAACTCCAAGGTCTTCTATGAAAGATGACTGAAAGTATGTTGTGACATGAAGGCTTCTGATCAAAAGCACTGTTCATAATCTGAACCTTATAGTCGAGCATTTTTTTCTGAATAGTTGTATGCACACCAAGTACAGACACTTTTTCCATGAGTAGACAACAGTTCTGGGGCAACTGTTTCAAGGGACAATCTCAGCAAAATGGAGCAAAATGGGTTTAGGAGTGGCTAGGTTGAGAACTCATAACCAACTGTACATGTACCTGTTCGTGTTGACTTTAGTGTGTAAAATTATCCCAGAGATCTAATTTGAAATACCACCCTCCTCAGACCTGAGTTCTAAACCAGATCAACCAGAGTAATGAAAGTAATGAAAGTGTACAATGGTGTTAACTTACAACTTTCTTGTTCGAAATATCATATACCAGGTGATGTGCATCATCATAAACAACTTTATATCATAGCACATTTACATAAACAATTCATAAAATAGAGGTAAGTATGAGAAGTTAGCAAAGAGAACTATGTTAGAGTCAAGAATTTAGTCTTAGTACCCCAATGATATAATAAGGATTGGTCAAGAGTCCTTGGCCCTATGATTAAAAATTGCTAATAGAGTCAGTGATAGTAAATTGGAGTCATCTTACCTCCAGGTGCAGGCATCCGGCTTAAGTGAGGATATAAATCCAGGTTTATTGCTCTGGAAACCAAATGTCTAATGTGCTTCTCTTTTGAGAGCAGGAATAGAAAGTTTTTTTCATCTGGTTAACTTTAGATAGTGGTAATGAAGCATGAATGCAAATGGCAAGAAATAGGAAGAAAAAAGCAAGTTGGGGGTCCAAGCAAAGACCTATTGCAAGCCCGCATCGTGATGGCTTGCTGGGGCACCTGAACTACCCTACAGCCTGACAATAAAGGATGCTGGGAGGTCTCTGGCTGTTTCTGTTTTCTTTTTCTTTGTGAAATATTGGGCTTGCCTATACCTGCACCTTCTCCAAATAAATAATTTTTCTGTTTCCATTCAAAAAGAATTCGTGACTATTGTCATAGAAAGATTCTTACTAAAAAACAGGGAAATAGATGTAAGTTTTGAAATTAAAGGGATCAAATTTGATGACACTAAATATTTTCACTTTAACTGTGTCAGCCTGCCTATCAACTATCTGTTCATTAAAAATTCAGATATGATCAAATCTATTACTTTATATGAATTAATAAATATATTAGCTAAGACAGCAGTAAATAAGTACATTAGGATACAAATAGATCTGTAGTAGCTCAAGAATGAAGGCAAAAACTGTGACGTTCTAGTGTTAATCTCACTGTCTATGCCGTCATTGTAGATATGTCAGTTTCATAGTACTGGTGTAGATCATTTTTAATAAAAATACCTTAGTGTTTGTCAGTTATGTGCAAATTTGTGACAGAATACTTTTTAATGCAAAATTTTATGTTTCTCAATGATTTCTGGCAAGAAGTAGCTGCTTGATATTTTGGAGACAGAGTCACATGATTTCTTTTGGAGAACTATTTTGTGCATGCACCTGAAAAGAAAATGCTTGAAATTTAGAATGCAAGGGAAAAATACGGAATATTAGATTGAAAATAGTTGGTTTTGATTGGATCCGAGCAACTCAATGTATCAGGCAGTCATTGAACATGGGTGGTACCTGGGTTAGGGAAGACCCTGTGTGTGACTGCTGAGAATGAATCAGTCTCTGAGGGCCATGGCTCCTGTCACCACAGATCTGTCATTGTAGAACTGGCTCCTTCACGTGTCTGAATGAACATAATCACAAGAATTGTTTGTTTTTATTTTCTATGGAAGTTGTCAATAAGAAACTAAAACTACATAGACTATCTACGATGCTTTATCACATACAGTTGTTTAAAAATTAGGACATACCGTGTACGGTGAAGCTACAACTTCTACAGTTACACTTTTCTTTAAATGTTTTGGCACTGAAAAAATATGAAATTGTACAAATTTCTTGCGGTACCTTTACACTGTTGAAACATTGGAAGTATTAAAATAGACAATATTCTATGGGGCGTCAAATGCATGAACAAAATTTACATCATTTGAAAAATTGACTTTTGGTTTTTCTCAAGTGTCACAGGGCGTAACCAAGTGTGTCCAATGATGGGGAAGAAGATGGCAATTGTGTACTGAGGGAATTTGGGGTATATGTTGCTGATATAGTCAATTATCTGGCTTCTGTAAACACTCATGGAGTGTTTGGTTTTATTTAACAAGTCTGTTTGAGGAAATAACCATTGCTTCACGTTGGTTCTTATCAAAAGAGGTTTTTTTCCTTGCCGAGATTACACATGCAAAGTGTCAACTGCCAGTTAGTCTAATTTGTTTAGCGCTATTTTTCTTTGTGTACCACGAAGGCATTAGCTATTAAAGGTGAGTGGCACCATACCCAACCAAAAAAAAAAAAAAAAGGTTGGGTGGCTATCCCAACATTGTTTAACAAAGAGGCTAAGAGAAAACACACGTGTTACATTTACTCAGATATTTTTCCTTTAACTGAAGCTTTTAAACTAAGATTGATAGAAAACAGTGTTTAGGAAGAAATAATGTATACTGATTTATATAAAATGCTATTCTTTGTATTTTTCTTTTTGTATTAGCTTTAATGAATAGATATGCCTTTTTATTTTGTGGTATCCTACCATTAAATGATACCATCATTTTTTTCTGCCTAAATAAATTCGAATTCTTGTCAGCTGCTATCTGTACGGGAAGATTTGAGACATTATTCCTAATTGAGATTTTTACTGAATATCTTTAAAGGTAAATTTGTTTTATTCTTTCATCCACTATTTAAAAGGATTTTCACATTTTTATCTTCTAAAGGAATTGTCAATGAGAAACTAAAACTACATAGACTATACATTAAAATCACTTTAGTTTTTAAGCTGTCATGAACTGTTTCAAAAAATGCTAAGTTGCTATTGTTTAATGTCTGTCATTTTATAATGCTTTAGAAGTTATCTATCCTGTAAAATTATTAACTGATGCTAAAATTGCCTTGTAAGTATTAGGACAATAGCAATTTTGTAACAGCTGGGACACTGCCAATGTAAGATAAGTACATTTTGCTCCGTAGATTCATAAAGTGCTTTGAAATGGTTTGTAACTGATGGATGGATGCATTTTCCAAGTGTAGAAAGCAATATTTTGTAGAAGGAAATGGCTTGAAAGCTGACATACATGCATGCAAATGCCATTCTCTTCAGTAAGTAATTTGCTTTTTCTTTCAAAAGCATAAATGGCATAGTTAGACACATTATTTTGTATATTGCACATAACAATACAAGATGCACAAAAACAGCAAGTACAAAACATTTCATATTGATAGAAGAACCCAAGGCTGCGGTGTATGATTAGCATAAATGTATACACACGGAAGTAATGCCTTCAGGATTAAAAAGTGAAACTGAAAAAAAAATGGGAAAGTTCTACTCAACTTCAGGAAATGACAACATGTATTATGCTTTCTCCCTTTTAATTTATTTCTGCTACTTGATTGGAACGCTGTGAATCTCATATAAATGGATATATTCCTTAAACTGCTAAGTATTAATCATGGTGCCACAGCAAGGTTACAAAGGCATCATATTGCTCTGCACACCTGCTTCGGGAGGCTAGTGGTTCTCGGGGCTGTTCTTTAAAATAAAAGTCAACAGTATCTTTTTCGTGTATAAGAGTGCTCATAAAGACCTAATAAGGTCAAAGTCTGTGACTGGAACTGAATATATATATATATATATATATATATATATATATATATATATATATATATATATATGGCTGTGTTAAATATATATATAGTTGCTGATGTATTTCCCGTACTTAGAAAAGACAGATGGAGAATAAGTAACTGGTAAATATTTACATCGAAAATTTCTGGGAGCATTTATGAGAAGGATCAGGTTTGAATCGAATCCTCTTCCAGAGACACCCAATTTCAACCACCCTTAGCAGCTCTGTGCCTGTTAAATTGCAAGGCCTTAGTGTCATACTTCTCAGATGTGAGACTTGATGTCAACATTTTTTTGAGTATGAACCTAGGTTAACCTTCTTAGCTTTTCTGAGCTTCGTTTTCTTATTATATAAAATGAAGAAAATAACATGTACTTGCGAGAGCTGTTAGGGAGAGTAAATCTATACAAAGTGTTTTTGCACAGGGTTTGGCACTTAGCCCTTGATATAAATTTTAGCATTGGTGTATAATATTATTATTGCCCCACTTCTACCATTAAACATGCCATTATTTTGTTTACTTCTCAGTGTAAAGATATCTCAAGTTCTTTAAAATCATCTTTAAATTCTTCCTTGGTTTGGACGACTCATAGGAGAATCACACACCCCATCAATGAGAATTGAATATAATCAGAGAGAAAATCATATTCTCAAACGAATTTTTATTTCATTGGACCAGTTAATTGATTATTTGATACATCATTGCTATAACATGCTTAAAGGAAACATACAAGTGAAAAATAGTCTTGAGTATTTGGATTGTATTTTGAGGAACAGTAAGGGAAAACTTCCAATTTATATTTTAAAAAGGAATGTGCAAAAAATTGGGTATTTTTTTCTGAAAGAAAGTACATCTGAACAACCTTGTATACAATGGTCAGCAGAATTCTGTTGTGTAGCATGAATTAATTGATTAATGAGTGAAATTATGTACCCTCACCAAAGGTACATTTCTCACTAATCTGACAGATTTTTGTCACAAAGACATACCAGTGGAGTTAGATCATAAATATTTAAACCCGATTTATTTGTATTTCCACTCGAGGAGACCACTGATGGACCCCTTCAGGGAACTACTCCTGTGTTGACCCAAAATATAAATAATTTAGAGACATAGATAAAGGAGGGATCATAGGAAAGAGGGAAGTAGACTTTGTGGAGATGGAAAGGAAATAGACGAATAAGGAAAGGGGGAAGAGAAAGTAACAAAGGCCAAGGTGCCATATGCATCTGTGCCCAATTTCCAAGATGAATGCAATGGTTATGCATTTAGTATATTAAACATTACTAAATAAACAATTAGAATGGAAGCAAATGGCTCTTTTGATTCAAAATCTTACAGTAATTTACGAAGAATTCCAGCTTTATAGGTTTTGTAAAGTGTAATAACTTCTCATGTTAAAAATGGTTTTTCTTCCTGTCATCTACAAAGTTTCTTATTTTAATTTGTTATGTCTTTAATTCTTTTCTTTTCTTTTCTTTTTTTGAGACAGGGTCTCGCTGTTTAGCCCAGGCTGCTCCTGAACTCAGTATGTAGTCCAGGCTGGCTTTGGACTCATGGCAATCATCCTGCCTCAGCTTCCCAAGTGCTGGGGTTACAGATGTGTGCCACCATACTCAGCTTATCTGGTGCTGGGGAATCAGAGCTATGGGCTTGCTTTAATCACTGTGGTATTCTTCCAGCCCTCATCTTTAATTCTTGATGGGAAAGCCTGCACTTCCTGCTTTAATAAAATGTACCCCTTAATGTTTCTATCACTTAGGATAATAGTTCTCTTCCAAAACCTTTTGACAAAGAATAACACAAAGGCATTTTCCTGACTATATTTGTATCTGATGGGTTGATATAAATTTCATGACCCTAAAGCCAAAGTGTCTCAGAAAATATCAGTCATTAGTGACATCCCTGATGATAGGCCTGACAATGGAACATCACCTTATTTTTGTCTTTTGATACGGATTTACTGAGGAATAATGTGCTTTTCAATGGCCATCTACTTCACTCTCAAGAAAATTTATCCAAAAGAGAAACATTATATTTCTTTCACAGTAGCTTTTTGGACTTCTCATCTGAAAAAGCAGCCACTTAGAGGCTAGGCATGCTATGTATAATATAACCAGCTAAAACTAGGTTGTTGGCACAGCGATTCAATTATTGATTTTTTTTATACTTTATCATCTTGTGACAAATCTACCAGGAAAACCTCTGCACCTTGTTTTTACCTATGGGTCCACGGACTGGAAGTGCCTGAGAAAGAAACTCTAAGAACAAGATATAAATCTTTACTTTTGGGGGCTTGTTTAAATTTTTCCACCCTGTGAACAAGTGTTGGTAGGAAGATTAATGGTGGATGTCCAAGTGAGATAAGCCAGCTTTGCGTTCTAGTCTCCCTTCTCTTTATATAAGTCACATGGCTTAATACCATTGTTTCATGAGTTGAAATAAGTGGCTTCTAGGAACAGCAGAAAAGTATACATTCTTCTACACAATATATTAATTATAACAAACTTTTGGAGCTCTAGACTTTAAAGCTGATTCTGCTCTGTATTTATTTAATTTGAGAAAAAAATTTTCAGTAATGAAGTGTCACAAACAAAAAATGGTAAATGATCCCTGACACTTAACTGGTTTATCACCAACCTGATATTTTTTTCTTTACTTCAAAGTATACACTGAAAATCTGTTCTCTTCAGTCTTTCTGACTGGTAATCATGCTTTGTTGACGTGAATTAATCAAGAAACATGCAGCAGAGCAGTAAAACACACTTGGGGGGTGTGTCTATGGATGATTGACTTGTAGGCCAGCAAATGAGAGAAGAGGACCCATCCAGGCTGTGGATGGCAACAGCCAATAGGTTGGGCCAAATAAAAAGAGAAAGAAGGAAGCATTGCTTCCTTTTATCTTGATGAGCTCCAGTCTTCGCCATGGTCTCTGGGTAGCCATCTTTGGCACAGACTTGTGTGTGCTATGCCCCACTGAGCTTCCGGTCCCTCCACCTTGGGCTGGTGCTCTTTCTCAGTCTCCTGGCTCTCTGGCTTCTGGCTCTGCTCTGAGCAGACACTTCACTGTTTGCCCTCCCACATGCGGTCAGCCATTTGGGAGGCCTTTTCTACTTCAGATTCTGTAAGTCTATCCTCTAGACAATCTTTATTTTGTAAAGACAAACTGAATCCATGAATTTCAGAACTTGCTTACCTGTAGTACTGTCGTTACCATGTCTCATACATTTCATCTTCATTCTTTTGTGAATGGGGCAGTCTGATTCTCTGCCTCAGGCATTCTCCCTCCAGCTACTACTTCCGCTGGCCTCTTTTCCTTGTCTTTCCTTACCTTCCAATTAAAGCTTTTACCTATAAAAATAAATAAATGAATAATCTTGGTTTTGTAATGAATTATATTTGAAAACTTACATGTTAAATATTTGACACTTACAATTGCTTAAAATACTTCTCATGGAACACTATGTGAGTTAAAATGTTCAGTCCCCTGACATCTTGAGAACGATTGTTTTTAAGAAATCCATTACTTTGATCTTGTAACTGTAGAAAAATTATAACTTGTCACTCTACCACAACCTTTTGTTTGTGGTCGCTGACAGAAAAACTGTTTCTCAAAACTGGTTGGGAGGAATAAATGCATGTTATGTGAAAAATTCCTTTTACAGAATTATCCCTGGTATATTTTTCTTTTTTCTATTACAATTTTTAATTAAATTTTTATTTTTATTAGTATACATATGTGATACACAATGGTTATATTGAACTCAAGAATTTTGTACATATGTGTATCACAACAACTTCCCTTCCTCACTGCTTTCTCACGCTGTCTCCCCTCCCTCATCCCCCCTTGATTCTCAACATCTCATTTATTTGTCTCAATTATTTATTTACACTTTGGGTTTCTCTTACGAGATAAACCATGCAACAACTAATCTTTTGAATCTGACTCACTTCACTAAGCATGATGGTATCAAGTTGTGGCTATTTACTGTCAAAAGATTTGACTATATCTGATTTTATGGAGAGCAGTTTCCCACTTGTATATATGCCATATTTTTGTATCCATTGGTCTATTGATGAGCATTTCATCATACTTCACATTTTAGCCATTGTTAGTTGTGCTGCTATAAGTATCAGTATACACGTCTCTCTGCAATATGTTGCTTTTAACTTCTTTGGAAAGATACCTAGAAAAAATATTGTTGGGTTAAATGGAATATCTATTTTCAGTTTTTTGAGGAATCACCATACTGCTTTCCCTAGCGGTTGTGTTAGTTTACAGTCCCAGGAGTAGTGTAAAAGTGTTCCTTTTCCCCTGCAATCTCCACCAGTATCTATTACTATTTGAGATCATGGTATACCACCATTCTCACTGCGATAAGGTAGTATCTCAGTGTTGTTTTGATTTGCAGTGTTCTAAAGCCTAAGGACGTTGAACATTCTTTCATGTATTTGCTGGCCATTTGTACTTCTTCATCTGAGAACTATTTATTTCAATTTCCCATTTTTAAATTGGGTCTTCCAAAATGTTTTGACAAAGAATAACACAAAGGCATGGGTTCTCCAATGTTGGGAGCATATATCGATAATTGTGACTTCTTCCAGTTGAATTGCTCTCTTAGCTATCATGCAGTGTTCATCTTTTTCTATTACGATCTGTTTTGGCTTGAAATTTGCTATGTGTTACAAAAGTATACCTATATCTGTTTGTTTTTTTGGGTCCAGTTGCATAAAGTATTGATTTTCATTCCTTTATTTTTGGTCTATTTGTTTCTTTTATGGGTAAAGTGTGCTTCTTGTAAGAATTAAATTATTGGTTTTTGTTTTTTGATTTGATCAGCCAGTGTGTCTTTTGATGGACAAGTTGAGACCATTGACATTAAGAGATACTATTGTAGTATATTTGCTGCCTCCTGTCACCATCATGACACTTCAGTGTTGATTATTTGTTCTACACCACTATTAGTTCATTCTCTTCTTTTTGTTGTATTCGTTTCTCTGAGGTGTTTAGTGCTCTTGATATCTCTACCTTTGCCTAAGTTTTCTTTAAGTATTTTCTGCAATGCTGGTCTAATGATCATGAATTTATTTAGGTTATCCTTATCACGAAATATTTTATTTTCTTTCTTATTTTGATGGATAGTTTTGCTGAACATAATAGTCTGGGTTGGCACTTAAATGATGTCACTCCATGGTCTGCTTACCTTTAAGGTCTGTGTTGAGAGGTCCGCAATTATCCTGATGAGTTTGTCTTGTCAGTTATTTTCTACTTTTCTCTTGCAGCTTTTATTATTCTTTCTTTCTGTTGAGTGCTTAGGATTTTGAATATTATTTTTCATGGAAAGCCTCTTTCTGGTTAAGCTTATTTGGTGTTCTATATACTTGCAGTAGTTCAATATTAATTGTTTCCCTAAATTTGGGAAATTTTCTTCATTAACTTCACTGAGCATATTCTTTAATCTATTTACATTGCCCTTCATTTTCTTATGCACCCCCAGAATTCTGAAGTTGTTTTTCTTTGAGTTATTCCTCATCTGCTGTAATCAGTCTCTTTCTTGTCTTTTTAGTTTTCAGTCATTGATGACCGTATGGTCCAGTTTATGAACCTTACCTTCCAGCTCCTATCATCTATCCTCAAAATGCTCAGGCTGATTTCTAATATTTTTGTAAGAGTTTTTCACGTCCTGGAACTCAGCTTTCAGTCTTTTTTACTTCTCTACTGAATTGTTCTTTTATTTATTACATTGCCTTCTTTATCACTTTTGTCGTGCCTTATTTCTAATACTTAAACTTTTAATCTGTTAAGACTATTATTTCTTTGATTAAATTCCCTTTGAATTCACTGAACATGTCTTGCATTCAGTTAGGCAAACATTGTTAGAGCTCTTTGGCCAATAGCTGAACTTTTTTTTTTTTTTTTGGCTTCCTTCTGTAGGTTCTGCTACTTCAGAGCCCAAAATATCAGCTTCTAGGGAGCTGGGCCTTTTTGCAGGTGGTGTATTGATGCTTTCTCTATGGTTCTATTGCTGTGGTTTGTAGATCAGATAGTACTGATGAACATTATCTCTCTTATGTAGATTTTTTGTTAGACTATTTTTTGAAATGTCTTTTAGTTCATTCAGATTTTAAAACTTATGCCTGTTTTTCAACTTATCAGCCCTTAATTTGGGGAGTGTTCTCAAGGACCAACCTTCAATTGGCTGTCTAACCTCCTCCACTTTTCTTTGAAGGAGGAAGAGAGTACAGGACCATAAGTGGTCTACAGACAAGATATTTGTTGGCATATTTTGGAAATTAAGATCAATATCTATGCCATTATCCATAATTTGAGTAAAGATTTGAAATAACAGTGTAACCTAAGACAAACCAATCATTACAGAACCTGCTAGCCAGATTAACACTACAACTATTCTACTCTTAATGTGAAAAGTTATCATCTACACCCTCAGTGTAACAATGTAAATAAACCTAACCTCATCCTCTTGAAATGATCTACTGACATCAGGCTTATATCACTGTCACCAATAAAATGGCCCTCCATATTACTTACCTAGGCTAAACCAGAACACCAGACATTACGAATCCTTAATAGGCTGTATCATCTTTAACAGTGGGATGGCTATTCCTATCAATGGTTAAACTTAATGTGTATCAGCTATAAACTTGTGATAAAAATATATCAACTCATACAATCATTCTACTGTAAACATAATGTGATCTGTTATAATGGAGGTTTCTATACAGATTGTCTTGTAATATATTAGAAAAAATATGACTAGTTACTATCTATTGCTATTGTGAATTCAACTATGTCTTCCCAATTCCTGAAACCCAGCACTTATATATATGGAGATAAGGTCTTTGTAAATGTGATTACTTCAAGTTGGAGTCACACCTGATTAGAATGATTCGTAGTCCAATGACTGATGCCTTATAGGCGGAAAGTTACACACAGATGCAGAATAACATTGCATAGATGCGAAAGAGTACAACCATGGTATGTGATAGGAAGAATAAATAAATGTTTTCCCTACATCCTGCCTCGCTTTGAGCTGTTGATGAGGGTATGGGCTTTACCAGCACCTTGAGATTTGACTTCTATCCTCCAGCATTGTCTGACAATACATTTCTGTTGCTTTGAACAACACAAGTATGTGGCAATTTGTTGAAACATTTCCAGAGAATTCAAGTAGCAATTGATATTTCTGGGTACAAAGTATATTGTAGTCCAATGTCCCTAAGAGGAAGAATCAGGGAGCAGTAATAGTTTGTCCTTGCCATTACGTTTCTATGTAAGTAAAATCTTAAAAGATGCACATTCTCAAATAATGAGACTGAAATACTAGAAGTTGATACACAAATATATTAATTAGGCAGAAAATTTAGAAATCAGAAAATTTGGAAGAAATTGGTTTTTAAAAATGTCAAAAGTGTTACAATAGTAACTCAGAAAATGATTGCCAGCCTGGAAAATACCTAGACATGAGGGATAATAGCAATATTTTCAAAATCCAGTAATATCTTTTAGTGCTAATAAGAATTTTGTCCACAATGTGACAAAAATAGTTTATTTTTCTGCTATTTTTAACATTGCATTGACATTGCAAAACATCTGAATTTGGACTTTTCTTCATTTGACTTTGATAAAAGATTATTATATTTTTTTGCTTAGCCATTAGGTCCAAAAAGCTGTGATGGGCCAATCTGAAATTTAATGCAATTTTCTATTATTGGACAACTATGTTTTGTAGTGACTGACAGTGTTAGTAGTTGAACAACCTTAGTTAAACTTGGAAGTTAGAAATTAATGAGCTTCCAAAGATCTGAATTGAAAACAAGAATCGCTTATTGGCTACCAAAGTAACAAGAAAATAAGTAGTAATGATTAGAAAGTAATAGATTTTTCAATCTTTTTGTGACATATTTAGCCACTTCTCATAAGTGATCTTGTCAGGTCTTAACTTTGGAATTTTTATGATTATGATTATTTCTGCTTAACTAAAAACTTACTTGAGATGTATCTCAATTATACCCAGCCTTATCCACTTTTAACTTTCTCTTCACAATGCTTTTAACCCTTACACCTCATTAATCACATCAGAGGAGAAAGGACAAGATTCCCAGACTTGTCCTGTAGTCACCATGATTAATGATTGTGCAGTAAAGGTGAGGTCATTTGAAACATATCATTCTTCATAGTCCACCATTAAGTTCAAAGAGAGAGCTAACAAAAAAATAATGGTCTGGCATGAAGACCTTTAAAATGGTTCAATAATAAGAATGCACTAACTTTTACTTTTCTTTTTTGGTAAAATGTATAAGTAAATAAGGGTTTTTTTCTTGAAATTGTTACCTATTTCATCTACAGAGATGTTTATAGTTTCATTTTTAAAATTTACATATATATATATATATATATATATATATATATATATA
>PVKB01006606.1:0-46104 GCA_004027205.1 Ctenodactylus gundi
CCCCCCCGGCTGCATCCCCAGGGAGTCTTACCAGCTCAGAAGGGCCATGCTAGCCTCCCCAGACGCCAGATGCAGGCACGATTTCGCTGTGCTCTCTCTGCTGCCCCGCGGCCGCTTCTCCCTCCGCGTCCAGCTAGGCCAACAAGTGGCTCCTCTATAACAACTGGTCACGTGACAGATGGGGTGTCACAGGGTGCCTTGACACAGAGACTCCAGGCCCTACCTGCAAGCTATCAGAATAGGGTTTGGGTTTAGGAGTCTATTTTTTTTTTTTTAAGATCTGTCTAGATGATACTGATGTATGACTCAGTATTGGGGGTTAGAGGAATGGTTCAGCGGTTAGAGTACCTGCCTAGCAAGCGCAAGGCTCTGAATTCTATTCCCCAGCATGACATACACTGGGTGTGATGGCACACACCTGCCGTCCCACCACTCAGGAGGCTGAGTCAGGAGTACCTCAAGCTGGAGCCCAGCCTGGGTAATTTAGCAATTTAGCAAGACCTTGTCTCAATAATAAAAATTGCTGAGAGACAAGCTCAGTAGCTCATTACACACACACACACACACACACACACACACACACACACACCATGAAAATTTGAGTGTCAAGACCGTCTCATCCTGAGCGGTTGGCACTGTGAGGCACAAAAAAGCTGGAAACTATGTTGGTAGATATCTCAAGCTCCAGTTCTCCTCTCAGAGCTTTAGAGATAACAATGTTCTTGCCATGTCCCCCTCTCCACCAAGGATTTTTTTTTTTAAAGACAGGTCATGCTGGTCTTGAACTCACAACAATCCTCCAACCTCACCCGCCTGAGTTCTGGGGTTACAGGTGTGCACCACTGTGCCTGGCTAATTTTTATGTGGTGCTGGGGACCAAACCCAGGACTGCATATATGCTAGACAAGCACTCTAATACTGAGCTATGTCCTAGCTCCATTGTACCAGGTCTTAATGAGAGAAGAAGGGAAAAGAAAAGGAAACCTCCAGCACGCATGCTAAAGAAAGTCTAGCTAGCCTCTGCCACCAAGAAATTCTAAAAAGATATTTTCAAGTAATCTAGGAAAAAAACCCAACATACATATGACTTTCTGGTAATAGAATAATATTAGTTAATATACATACATGCCAGGAGAAAAAATCACACACCCATCCTGTCATGAAAATGCATTAATAACCCAGGCAGGTGACAGCGACAGGGACCCTGTTGGTCAAGGGCAGCAAGGGGCAGCAGGTGGCCAGAGGCTAGGGGGTATGACCACCCTTCAGATTTCTTCATTTCTGTGCAATGCAAATTTGTTTTTAAATTATTTCTTTATCTAGCTCAGGTCCTTCACACAGAGCTACATCGTCAGCCTGTTTTGCCCAGTCGTGGGCACTAGTCCCATGCTGCGGTCACTGCTGCCCCCCAGCCAGGCTCCACCCCCAAGGACAGGAGGAACCCCGTGAGGCCACGGTGGCCGTGCTGGTCACAGCATCAGGGGAATCTCACTAGTGCTCAGTGCTGGTAGAAGTCTTTGGATTGTCTCTAAATGCCGACATACCCCACCGACATACCCGCGTTGCACAGAGCAGCAGGCACCTGCAGCCCTGGGAGATCTCCTTGGCCTTTATGCCTGGAAAGCCTGAAATTCCTTCTGAAAACCGGAAGTCAGTACAACAAGACTGGTCACAGATCCGACTCGGTGCCCGGCGTGGTGGAGTGCCCCGGGAGGCCGAGGCAGGCGCTGGAGCCCAAGCGGGGCAATGTAGTCACTGTGCGGGAGGCCCAAGATAAAAAGTGCTGGTGGGGGGGGGGGGGGGGCGTAGTTCGGTGTGAAGGTGCTGGGTTCAACTCCCAGCGTCTTAGTCACTCACATGTCACAATACCAGACGCCCACACTGTAAGGCAAGAAGGTTCAGTTTAGCTGATGGTTTCGGTTCATTTATGGGTGGCTGGCGACAGCAGGAAGGGCCTGGCAGGGAACAGCGGCTCCTGGGATCGCACCAGGAAGGACCGGGCACTGGGGAGAAGCGGAGGCAGGAATGCATCCTTCCGGGCCCCACTCTCAACGCCCGCCGCACACCCAGGCTGGCCTCCCAGCAGCGCCGAAATCCACACGCAAATGCAAACCCACACACAAATACACGAGGGGCGGGCATTCGAGGGCCAACCTCAAGGCCCAGTGCGGTGTAGGCCCCGCCCACCCACGCACACGCTCATGCGCGCACATACATACGCATGCGCACAGGCACAATTGAGATGACCAGCGGGGACGCAGTTTAGTGGTTAAACAGAGACTTGCGATGACGGCCGCCTGGCTCGGATACCAGCGCTGCTGTACCCCAAAATCTGTGGGCAGACTCGACCTCTCGCCCCTAGGCTACGGAATCTGCTGCCGTGATCCATGGTAAACTTTTAATAAGCATTAGTTCTTATTATATGGAACAAGCCGTAAACCAGGCGCGACCGCGCAGACCTGTCATCTGGGGCGCTAAGGCGGGGGATCGCAAGTTCAAGCCCAGCTTCGGGATTTGTCAAGACCGTGTTTGAAAAAAGTCAAAAATAAAAATGGGTGGGGAACATAGCTCAGTGTGAAGACCCTGGGCTTGATCCCTGGGACAGAATTAATTAAAAATAAAATTATATGACTCTCTTCTGCCTAGAAAATGCCGGAAATCTAACACATACTTGTTCATTGAAAAATGAATAGATTTCTCCATTTTGCTTGTTCAGAAATGGGACATATAGTTGATGCACACAAATACACGATGCTTGATGCCTTTTGAAAGGCCCAGATGGTAAGAAGTAAGAAAGACTTCTTGCATCGATCTGCTTATCTCATTCCGGATGTGAGGGCGCTCAAGAAGGTGTCCTGCCTCTGCCTTAAGCTCCAGAAGCTACAAATGAACGCACCTTCTGGAACGGTTTCCCAAGGGTACTAAATAAATCACTTCTGTTTGTGGCCTGCTACTCTCTTGCGCAATTCCGTTTGGATCACCCAGGCTCTGCCCAGCGGGTGCCGTGCCTGCAGACGTCTTGTGTGTGATACCCATCCTGGGTCCCTCCTCAAATTTCCCTGACCCGGGGTGCAGGGGACTTGGAAACTCAGTAGGCAGGTGCCTCTCCACAGCCAAAATACTGGGCCTGCCTCTCTCCCGCCGGATTCTACAGCTGCCCAAGTTACAACTGGATATTTATTTATTTTGAGACAAGGTCTCACTCTGTACTCCAGCCTGGTTCTGAGCTCACCATGTAGCCCAGGCTGGCCTTAAATTCATTGCAGCCCTCCTGCCTCAGCCTCCCGAGTGCTAGGATTACTGGCATGTGCCACCACGCCTGGCTTATATGGTGCTGGGGAATTGACCTTGGGTACTTAGTGCTTGCTAGGCAAAGTACTTTAAATGCTGAGCTATTCTTCCAGCCCCACGAGTGGATTTTTATTATTTGACTTTACTTTTTTTGTAAGCTGTCCCCACAGTCTTAAAATGGTTTGACTTTGGCTTCTTTTCCAAGATAACTGAGCTTCATGTACTTCTGAAGGGTGTGAGGATCTGAGGACCGCTACGAGAGTCACTGTGTGACCTCTTCCGGCCACCTCGGATCCCACCCCACCACCACCACTGTTCTCTGCCAACCTCTTCCTGCTGTTGATGGCCACCGGTCCATTACCGAGCCCTGCTGAATCTGTGAGATAACAACATAAACCTTTCCTCTCTGAAGTTGTGGATGTCATGTATTGTGTCCAAGCAGTGAAAAAGTAACTAAGACATACATGTGTCAGCTTTGTCACACAACCTTACAAGATCTATACTTTGGTTGAGCTCCCTTTATGGACATTAAAGATGAGTCGTGGGCATTTTTTTTTTCAGTTCCATGGTACCGGGAATCGTGCCTGGGGCCTCCACTCTGAGGTACATCCTAGCCTGTCATTATTTTTTATTTTGAGACAGGGACTCACTGGTTGCCCAGAGTGGACTGGAGCTTGTGATCTTTTCTTGTGGCCCAGCAAGCCATGGGCATTTGAACTCACCATTGCCACTGTCCTCAATTGTGTCATGCCTGTCAAGCAGCAGTGGCTGCCCAAGTGCCTATAGGGTGGAACCCCAGAACACCAGAAGTGATGGCTCTGCTTACTGGCACACGAGAAAAACCAGTGAAGATTGGCAGGATCTGAGTGATGTCACCAATGGCAACACCTTCCTCATCAGACCCCTGTCATGAATATCGAGATGTTACCTGCAGAACTTGACTTTTGGATCAAATCAGGCTGGAGGACTGGGCTAAAGAAGTTTAGAGCTGGCTGGTGGCATAGGTCTGTAATCCCAGAACTCTGGGAGGCTGAGGCAGTAGGATCAAAAGTTGGAGCCCAACCTGTGCACCTTAGTGACTTAGTGAGACCCAGCCTCAAATCAAAAATAAAAATGGACAGAGAATGTAGCTCATTGTGAAGGGCCAGGGCTCAATCCTTGGGGGTAGGGGGGTGGAGAAAAGAAAAAAAAAAAGAATTTTCAACCCAAAAGATTTGTATATACCAATGAGAGTTGTAAATTTCTATAATAAGAATATAGTCATTTTTGAACTGATGGTTACCAAAGGCATTTTTCAACAGGGTATAAGATTAATAATACTTTTAGAAGATTCTGTGAAATGCTGATCTAAGTCTATTAAATAAAATAAGGAAGAAATTCAAGAGAACGATCTACTCTAGGGGCCTGCACAGAAAATAAGACCAAAGCCGTTCCTGAGCTTCTCCTTCAGAGTGTCTTCAGTTCTGCTGCCGTGGCCGCCTCGATGACTGTTTCCTGTTCTTGTTCATTTTGGCTTTAAGGCTGAGCCAGAAGTCACCCGGTTTGGATGGTTTGGGAAATCACTGGGGTGTGGCCGGGAAGGATGCTCTCCTGCTCCAGCTTCTCCCTGACCTGATGCTTGCTCCTGCATAGCTGTGACCAGTGAATGAGGTAGATGAGGGTACGCAGTCAAGTTGGCGGTTGACAGAAGTTGCCACAAACATTTTGAATTGGTTCAGGGCAACCAGACAGCCCCAGTCACACCCCAGAGGGACAGCCATGAAAGAAGACTTCTAGAACTGCTTCAAAGTGAAGAAGGATATTTCAGGGGGATGGGCGGCAGTATGTCTTTTACTATAACACAACTCTTTTTTTCTTTTGAGACAGAGTCTCACTCTGTGGTTTAGGCTGGGCTTAAACTCAGAGCAATTCTCCTGCCTCAGCCTCCCAGTGCTGGGATTACAGGTATATGCCACCATGCCCAATTAATTTTTATGTGGGGCTGGTAAACTGAACCTGGTGGCTTGTGCATGCTAGGTAAGCACTCTAACCACTGAACTTTGCCCCCAGCTTGATATACTTAAAAATATAAACATTTGTCTATTTTTTGATCACCCTTTGTACATTCTGACTTAATGACCAGGGAGATGCTGGAGTTGGCTGTTCCTGCTTCCAACTAGCTTGCCCTGACTGGTGTGCAGGGAAATGTTGTACACATGAACGAAATAAAAAAAGTAAAATAGTCAGTTGTCTTTCTGATTAAAAACTGAGATTAAAACCAAAAGTAATCAGGGGAGAGGAATAGAGGGAATGGATGTGATCGAAATGGGTGATAGTGCTGGGGATTGGCACAGTGGTTATAGTGCCTCAGGCACAAGGCCCTGAGTTCGATTCTCCAGCACCACATAAAGCCAGGAGTGGTGGCACACCCCTGTAATCCCAGCACTCGGGAGGCTGAGGCAGGAGGATCACTGTGAGTCCTTGAGTCCAAGGCCAGCCTGGGCTACATAGTGAGTTCATGATCAGCCTGGGCTACAGAGCACAACCTTGTCTTAAAAAAAGAAAGTAAAACCCCCAAAACAAGCAAAACAAAAGTCAAAACCCAAAATGGATTGTATACACCCAAGCCAAATATTTTGTAAATTAATAGATTCTAACAATAAAAAGAACAAAACTCTCTGAATGTAATATTATATCTAAGGACGTGAAGGCATTAAAACCAGCGAGCATGTTATAGGAGGCAATTATAGGTGAAGTGAGTCTCTTTTAAATGTGTTTTAGGATTTTCGGACAAGATGGCAGCCAAGTAAGAGTCCCACTCAATGGCTCCTTTTCCAAAAAGTTTAGATACGGTTAAAGCGCTACCTGCTCAGCTTAGATAGGAGAGGGAGGAAAGCTCCAGGGTGTGAAGAGGCCACAGGAAGGTTGGAAACTCAGAAGATGCATCAGAGTCTGGAGAATATGCCAGCTCAGGAAGCTGCCTTGGCCACTGGGGAAGGGCTATGAGCGAAGTGAGGAGTTGGCAGCCATAGAAGCTGGAGACTACAGACCAAGGTGCACCCAGGAGCTGCTGGAACTGACAGCAGCTGGCAGCTCTGGCTGCCAGAAAGGAACCTGCAGGTAGTACAAACTACAAACACACCGTGAGCTTCCCCTGGAAAAGGCCTCCTCGCGGCTCCAAAAGACCAGATTTGCTCTCGGCAGCCACACCAGAAAGTCACATAGGCAGGGGCTGTTTTCGAAAGAGCTGGAATCTGAACTGCTGGGCAAAAGAAGCCACAGATAGGTCACACACCAGGAATCTTGGGGACACTCGTAACTGGCACAAGAGATAGTTGCAGAGAGGAGAGAAAGGCTACTCACTGGCGTCATGAATGATGGCTGGTAGTGGGAGCCACTCAGGGACAGCGCAGGGACGCTGCAGAGACAGAAGGGGGAGCTGCTTGTGGAGGGTGGAGATGGCAGGGGTGGCCCTGTCCCGACTGGGGCGACCACAGCAGAAATGAACACGTGTGTCAGGGCCAATCTACATCTACATTCACAACACAGGCGTTTCGCTCAGTGCAGATTTTAACTCAATAAGCAAAGATTTCAACAAAAGATGTAGCTTTAAAAATAACAGGCTACTGACAAGAAAAAAATCCTGACACACTTGGCACTGAGCACCTGAGGGCGTGAGGTGAAGGTCACTTCAGTTGACGGGGACACAGGAGAAATGTCCTGTTACTCAAGACGAGTTCCAGTCATCGGAGACAAGGCCAGGGCCTCATGAAACCTTAGCAGAGTAACATAAAACTGGACGCAGTGTTTCAAGAATTTTATCAAATCTCACAAGGGGACAAACGAGCCTCCCTCTGGTCCCTTTTCCCAAGAAGTGGCTGAAAAACATGGTGACCGGAAACAAGTTCACTCTCCCTGTTAAAAATAATTTTGCCAGGCATGGCGTCACAGGTCTGTCATCCCAGCACTCTGGGAGGCTGAGGCAGGAAGATTCCAAATTCAAGCCCAATCTTGGCAAGTTAGCAATTTAGCAAGAGCCTGTCTCTAGATAAAAGATTAAAATAGACAGCTAGAGACGTAGCTCCTTGCAAAGGCCCTGGGGTCCTTCCCGACTCCTGCAAAAAGAGAGCAAACGAACTAAACCCCCTTGATTTTAAGTCCATGCCATGTATGATCATTGTTTTAAAAAATAAAATACAGAGAAGGAAAAACATTGAAATTACAAATCTTAAGAGATACCACTTTCCAGACCTTTTTTTTTTTTTTTTTGAGACAGGGTCGGTCTCTAGCCTAGTCTGGTCCTGAACTCACTATGGAGTCCAGGCTGGTCTTGGCTCATGGCAATCCTCCTGCCTCTGCCTCCTGAGTGCTGGGATTACAGGCGTTTGCCACCAGGCCTGGCTTATGTGGTGTTGGGAATCGAACTCAGGGCCTGCCAACTGCTAGGCAAGCCCTGCAACGGCTGCACTCTGCCTCCAGCCTGGCCACACGTTTTTCTTTTTAGGGTTGTTTCCAGTCTTCTCAGTCACGTGGCCCACCCCCATGGCTGTGTGTGCTGCGGTCGCTGTTTATGCCGCCTCCACAGGGGTTTGGGCTCAGTGCCTACACACTGGGCTCCAGCCCAGCCTCCTTTTAAAAAAAATTTTAAATTTTTAAAATTTTGAGATATGCTCTTACTAACGTCACTAAGTTTCCCACTGTGGGCTGGAACTCGCCACTTTCCTGCCTCAGCCTCCCTATGACAAAGCTGCACCATGGTGCTGCCACTTTGGGCTGAGCCAACAACTATCCCTGGATTACATAATTAATCGTACTGGTCTACTACAGTCCTCGGTTTCCCTGTTTTTCTAAGCTGGATTGACTGTGTCTAAGAGAACTGTGTCCTTTATAATTTCCCATTTAGGACTCGGTACATATGCTGTAATTTCTGAGAGAATGATTTCTTCCTATGCTATGAACCCAGCATTCCTTGTGTCTCTCATGAGCTGTGACTGTGACTCACGGGGGATGCGATTGTACGAACGTGGGTGCCAGAGTGGACCCGCGCGTGTACATCCTGTCTTTGTGCCATCTTCAGATGCGCGTGCTTAGAGGGCACTGCCCGCTCTTAGCCTCAGTATGTAGGACAGAGAGTGAGGCTAAGGCTAGGGGAGGTGGGGCACGTCTGTAACAGCAGCGTTCCCAGAGGCTGAGGCAGGAGGATCACATTTGGGCCCAGCCCTGGCAGTTTAAGAAATCCAAAACACGTTTAAATTTCAGAAATTAAAATTTATGTTTAGATTTTAAAAATTTAAGCCACATCTTGGGTAGTTTAAATTTTAAAAATGGGCATTGTAGCACTAAGTGTAAAAGGCCCTGCGTTCAGTGTCTAGGAACACACACACACACACACACACACACACACACACACACACACACACACGAGAAGATCAAAACAGATGTGTTGAAGAGACACATAATAAATTTCACCTACGGAAGGTCACCTTACACAGAGGTCATGTGTAGTTCCCCAGGTAAGCATACCCTCCCTCCCATGCCCCCTTTCTTTTTCCTGTTCAGGGGAGGTTCTCGAGTGACCCAGGAAGGTTTGGGGAGGTCGGTAGGAGCCAGACCGTGGAAAACCAATGGGACATGGGATGGGGTAGAAATTTAATTCTAAATGTCACTGGAAGCCCCTGCAAAGAAGTTGCAAGAAAATTAAGCGATTTATGTTTTTAAAAGATCCCTCTGGCGGGGGTGGGGGGAGGTTTGGGGGGGGGAAGCACAGCTCAATGGTTAGAATACATGCCTATTATGTGCAAGGCCCTGGGTTCGAATCCTCGACACCACATTAAAAAAATTAATCAGGCATGGAAGTACCTGCCTGTATTCCAAGAACTCAGGAGACTGAGGCAGGAGGATTGCTGTGAGTTCGAGGACAGCCTGAGCTCCAGGGTGAACTCAGGGCCAGCCTGGACTGTAGAGCGAGACTCTATCTCAAAAAAATCAAATTTCTGTGAAATTTTAGTGAGCAGGATCCAGTTTGCTCAGTGAAGAGGCCATGGAGAGGCTGAGGAGTCTTGACTGGCAACCACTGGGGAAGAAGATGGCACCCTGGGAACTATTGGCATGGTATCATGGGGAGAAAGAATGGTTGGGATTGGGGAAATTGAAGCCAGGTAGGGCTTGGACACAGTGGACATACGTTTTTTAAATAACAAAGAGCATAAACTGTCAGAGGAGATACCCTGTAAAAAGCGTCTCAAGAACTCAAAGACAGCGTAGAACTGGCTTTTAAGAATGGGCATGCAGCTGGTGCAGGGCACGGCCTACGAATCCTGTATCCTGTGCTCTGGAGCTGAAATTCCTCTCCCCCCCACCCCCGCCTTCAGGGGGAGCAAACCCAGAGTCTTCACACTAAACTACATCCCTTGCCCATTTTCTGATTTTGAGACAGGGTCTTAAAAATCCCTGAGTCACCCAGGCAGGGGCTCAAACTTGTGATCCTCCTGCCTCAGCCTCCCAGGTTGTTGGGATCCCAGGCCTGTGCCACCTGGTCTGGCTGTGAGACCCTGCTTCAGACTGAAAACAGAAAAGGGCCGGGGATGGAGCTCAGTGGGAAGGCCCTGGCTCGACTCCCCAGGACCACAAGAAAAAAAAGAAAAAGAAAAGAAAAGAAAGAGAAAGGAAGGATGTATGGAGAAGCAGTGAGCTCGTCCATCTGGTGACCTTATGCCATGATTTCAAAAATCCTCCACAAGGGACAGAGCCTCCTGACGAAGCACTGACCTGGGAAGGATGTGAGGCCACCCACAGCTGTGTGGGACCCCATACCTCTCCCTGTGGCCACCCCCCACCCCAAGTCTCAGCGACTTATTCCTTGCTGGGGCAGAGGGCAGATTTCTTGAGTTCACTGTTTCCGGAGGACTTGCCCAGTCCACAGCAGCCAGCAGTGGGCAGAGGCTGGAGAGCTGCTCCCGGCGGTGCAGACAGAAGCCAAGCACAGACAGGAGTGACCGGGTGTGTCTGGGGACTCCGGCAAGGCCAGAGCTTTCCCAGGAAGAAGCGGCAGCCACGTTCCTTCTATCTTTACTAAACTCAAGCTGCCAGCTGGGCCCCAACACCCAGGTTCAGTGGCCCTCGCTCACTGCCCGGCTCACAATCACAATGAACTAACACACACCTGGGTGCTCTGCCGGGGCAGCCCCTAAACCCGGCAGGTGGCGCCTCCAGTGTGGGCCCTGCAGCCAGGCCTCCCCACATTCCACGGCCCACAGTTATCCCCGCTGCATCCCAACAGGCAAAGGCCTTGCATCCGGGCTGCAGCACCCCCTTCTCACAGCAGGGTCACAGTGACTGATGGGAGCAGGGTGCTGCCACCACTGCCACCTAGCTAGAGGCTCACAGCAGTGGGCCTGCTGTGTACCCGGCCGCGTGTGACTTCCTGCTCTCCCCCCAAGTCAAAGTGATCAGGAAAGGAAAACATGAATCCACTCAGGACCCAATGCAGTGGTGACTGTGTAGGTCAGGACGACTGTGGCACCTAGGTCGGGAAGGGGACTCCAGGGCGGCTCCAGGAAGTGGTAGCCACAGTGTGTTTGACGCGAGGAAGAGGGATTTGAGCGGGATTCATAGAAAATGTGTCTGTTACTCAAATTTTTAAAAACATTAACACTGACTGCATTTTTGATCCCATCTGGTATTTTCTGCCAGCTTACCTGCATTCCCCTCTTTCTTCATGGGTACAGGGGAGGAAAAGTGGCATCCTAACAGGGTCTCACTCTGCAGCCCAGCCTGGTCCTGAGCTCACTGTGGAGCTGGATTTGGACTCACGGCAATCCTCCTGCCTCAGCCTCCCGAGTGCTGGGGTTACAGGCATGCTCCACCATGCCCAGCTCATAATCCTCTTTCTTTACAACAGGAGCTTTGCCAGCATCAGCAGGATCAGGAAGCTTCTTGATCTCTGCTTCATGCGTTCGTGTGGCTCAGGGGGGGACAAAAATTCTGCTAGTATTTCAGCTGAGTGGACAAGTGAACCAGCTGAGAGGCTTAGGACGAATGGAAGATGCGCATGTTACAGAACATGGAGTTGCCTTCCCAGCCCGTTTTTAGTTTTTGATTTCAAAATGGGGTCTTGCAAAGTTGCTGAATCGCCCAGGCTGGGCTCACAGTTGTGGTTCTCCTGCCTCAGCCTCCCAGAGTGCTGCGATCATTGGCCTGTGCCCCTGGGGCCTGGGCAATTTGATCTATTAGTAAGATCCGTAGGAACAATAAGAAAGCCCTGATGTGTGTGGGCTTCTGCCCTGCAATCATCCGGGCCTGGACCCTTCTCCTCAGAGCCCCGGGTGCAGAGGGCCACACACACTGGAGCTAGCTGTACCCACCAGCATGACCCCAGGACAGGGGCACCCCCCTTGCAATCCTCTGCCTGGGGCTTTGCAGCTCCCAAGGCACTGAGGGACTGGGCGATTTCTCTTAAAACCACTCAAGGGGCGACAGGAATGGCACAGGGGTTAAAGCACTTGCCCAGCTGGCTCAAGGCCTTGAGTTCGATTCCCCAGCACCACATGGCTGGATGTGGTGGTGCATGCCTATGGTCCCAGCACTCCAGAGGCTGAGGCAGGAAGATTGCTGTGTGTTCAAGGCCAGATTGAGCTCCATAGTGAATTCAGGACCAGCCTGGACTACACAGCAAGGCTTTGGTTCAGAAAACAAACAAAACAAAAGGAAACAAAAACAAACCCCCCCCAAACCACTCAAACCCAAAATAGCCACAGTTCTGCTGTGAGCTTTTGTTATTCTAGTGAAGCCAGTAGAATCCGAGATGAGAAAGTACCAGAGACTTGCAGAAGTGACTCCCAGCACCTGTCCCCTGGTCCCGGGCCTGGCCATGGGTCGGGCTGTTCCAGACCTTTTTGGTTTCTCTGGTTCATAGTACACTCCTCAGTAAACCTTTTCAGTGGGCCATGAGCCTTTTTTGGGGAAACTATCTTATAATTTCATATTTAACAATAATTTTTTTCAGAGTCTGGTGGCACAAGCCTGAAATCCTAGCACTTTGGGAGGCCGAGGCAGGAGGATCTTACACCGGAGCTCGACCTGGGTAATTTAGCAATGTGGCAAGAGCCTGCCTCAAACAGTAAAAAGGGGCTGGGGTGCAGCTCAAAGCGAAGGTCCTGGGTTCAATCCCCAGAACCACAAAAACAACATAACACAAAACAACGCAAAACCTGTTTCTTTACCCTTTTCCAGGTGTTCAGACAGTGAACCCATCCTGAAAGGATAAACAATTAATTAATTAGGAAATTTTGAACTAAAGATTTATCTGTGGTGACTCCCCCACCTGCTCCAAAAAAAAACTCTCAGTCCCTGTCACCCTAATCCTATGACTGATGTGATCCTAGGTGCTTCACATAGTTCCTTGTTCTATTTTTAAGTGAATGAAAGTGGCATACGTTCAGAGCTCCAAAAACAAATCTCACCCTATTGCATCGGCTTCTGTTTTTTTTTTTTTTTTTTTTCCCTTCTCTCCCCTGAAGCGCATCCTAAGGGATCGGTTCAGCCGTTGCTTTTCGGGCCTGGTTGCCAGGCCTTCCCTAACTCTGCCCAGCAAACATTTCTAAGAAACACAAACTACTATCACTTGAATAAAATACTATGTATGATGGAAGCTTCTAAAATTAAAAAAAAAAAACCACTTATATGTGTCTGTCCAACTGCAATCCCCTGAAATATAATCTGGGGATTACAGAGCATCAGCTGCTGCCTTTGTGACAGCCACCACCCAGCAACGAGGGCGGGCCGGGACAAGCCCTGGGCAGAGGCCAGCCTCCGGGGACACAAGACTTTATTTTTTGGTACTCGGGATTGAGCCCCGGGCCTTCACATTGAGCTCCGTCCTCACACCTTTTCATTTGTGATTTTGAGACAGGCTCTCTCTAAGACACTAAGTTGCCCAAGCTGGCTTCCAATTTTTGATCCTCCTGCCTCAGCCTCCCAGAGTATTGGGATGACGGGACTGCACCACTGGGTCTGGCTGACACAATATGTGAATGTTAGCATGGGCACGGATATTTTTTGGAGGGGAGTACATTGTTTTATTGTAGATTTTATTAATTATAATTTAAATTATAATAAATCATTTTATTATGTAATTACCATATATTAATTAGTTGATTTTAATAATTGTTGAGGCTTTTATATATGTGCTGGCATGTATGATTTCTAGCATTGCAATCCTTTTTCAAAACGTATGTTTCAGGAATGGAGGGATCCAGCACTCCATAGGTTCATGGGAACATAACAGTCACTAACATATTCTGATGTAATACGAATCGGGCTCTTGCTGCCATCCTAATGGAAGAGTCCATCTTTCTTGGCATCAGGATACATGTGAAAAACTCAAGCTCCTCTCAGGAACTTCCATGAGTGTATGTAACCTGCTGGACTCCAGAACAGTTATCTTAAATTAAAATACAACCCTAATGGGTACAAAATGAACTTAAAAATAATAACACTAAGGATGGAAAACAGGGTCTTCACCCTGAGCTATGTCCCCAGATACTTTTTATTGTTTATTTGAGACAGGGTTTTTTGTTGTTTATTTGAGACAGGGTTTGGGGGCCTTTACCACTTGGCCAGGTTCCAAATGCATTTTGGTGAGGGTTTTTTTTTTTTTTTTTTTTGCTTGTTTATTCTTTGAGACAGGATCTTGCTCTGTAGTCCAGGCTGGTCCTGAACACACTATGGAGCCCAGGCTGGCCTTCAACTCATAGCAGTCCTCCTGCCTCAGCCTCCTGAGCACTGGGATGACAGGTATGTGCCACCACACCCGGCTAATTTTTTTTATGTGGTGCTGGGGAATGGAATCTAGGGCCTTGTCCGAGCCAGGCAAGCGACCCTGAACTATGCCCCCAGCTCCACAAAATGAGTTCTTATATAAAACAAACAGAATTACACAGTTGCTGTGGAAGTACCTGAAGAGCCTGCCCGGGACGTGCAGCAGCAAATGACTCCTTGTAGTGGAGGCTTAGGTTACAGATCCGTGATGACAACGCGGCTCTCGTAGAGTCTCTTCCTACGTGATGCCTGCCGCAGACATTACTAATCCATCAGGGCCCCAGAGCAGCCTCTGACTCCCCCCCCCCACCCCACGCCTCTGAGTGAAGTGAGATCAGGTGATGAGATGGGGCTTCATAGCTCGCAGCTGTGTCGGGACGGGATGCTGTTCGTTCAGTGAAGCTCTGGTCCGCAGATCACAGAGGCAGAAGCCAACAGCAAAGGCGGGAACCAAGGGTCAGCGTTGGGGGGGACTGGCCTGGGCCCGGAGTGGAGAAACAGAGGCAGAAAGGGAGAGAAGGAACCGGCCGGGCAGGGCGGCCTAGGAAAAGCACCCCGTCAGCCTCCTGATTTCACCATATCTCTATGAATTAGAGTTTGCTTGTGTCCGTGGTGCTGGACATTGAACCCAGGGCATTCATACCAGCTACATCCTAAACCCATCTTGTAATTTTTGATTAGGAGACAGGCTCTCACAAAGGGGCTAAATTGTTCAAGCTGAGATCAAACTTTTAATCCCCCTGCCTCAGCCTCCCCGAGGGGTGGGACGACCAGTGCACGCCGTCATTCCTGGCTCGGATCTGACTTTTAGACGATCAGAATGCGCGCAAGTTTGCTTCTCCCCGGCTGACTTTCTTTTTGACTCATGTTGCCTCAAGAAGAGCCCATGTCAGAGAATGATTACTGGTAAATATTCAAATCTGGGTCAATTTAAATTGAGACACCTGTGCGCCTGCAGAGGTGGAGGCAGGAGAACCCCAAGTTTGAGTTCAGCCTGGACAACTTAGCAACTTGGTGAGACCCTGTTTTAAATGTATAATAAAAACGCGCTGGGGATAAGCTCTGAGGACAGGCCCTGATTTCAAACCCAAGTGCCGCATAAATAAATAAAATCAATGTACACGTGTACTTTTTTTAAAAACAGATTTTGTTTTAAAAAGGGACACTGTTCTTCTTTTTTTTTAAATTTAACTGAGTAAATTACTGAGGAGTGGCTGAGCGCAAAGTGCTAGACCCGAGCTGTGGCTCCTACTTCTTAAAAACACATTGTTGGTCAGAGGGAGTCCATGTTTTCATGGTACTTGGGTTTGAGCCCTAGGCAGGCCTGTAATTCTGGCACTCTGAGAGGCTGAGGCAGGAGGTCTGCTGTGTGCTTGAGGCCAGCATGCGCTCTATAGTGAGTTAAGGACCAGCCTAGACTCCAGAGCAAGACCCTGTCTCAAAAAAAAAAAAAAAAATGAGATGGGATGAAAAACGCGGTGAATGTTACTAACGAGCGCCATCGAACAGAAAGTCAGGTTTGTAAGTAATACATTTAAAAGATTAAAGATTAAAAATGTTAAATATTCACTATATTTTAAAATCACACTTTGTGCATTGTGCATGTGTGCGTGACAATGCCTCAAGCACTTGCTAAACAAGACACAGGCTGTGGATTCTGAGTGTAAAGGGAATGTTCATGTGAACCCGGTCCCAGGAGCACACACGTGATCCTGAGGCAGGTCACCGTGCGGGTCAGAGAAGGGCCTGCTTACCTGGGAGGGATCTGGACTCATTTCCCAGGCGACAAGGTAGGAATTACAAAAGAAACTACCCCAAAACCCACTAAATGTGTGCTAACGGTTCACTTTTTTTTTAATTGCAAACCGAAACCCTCCCTCCCGCAGACGGCGCTGAGACAAGCGTGGCAGCCCGGATCCCCGCGCCCCGCGGCTGGTGGAGGGTCCGGAGCTGATTCCCGCGTCCTCCTGCGGGTTCGTACCACGGGCAGTGGGAGCCGATCTTTGGTGTTCAGAATGTTCTTCTTCAAAGGAAGTAACTTACAGTGGCCTGGACCCAGCTGGAGACGCCCCGGGGTGCGGGCGTGTCAGGCCGGCGCTCTGGGAGGAAAGTACCCAGGTTGAGCCCAGTCTGGGCAACTTGGCACTCTGCCTCTAAATCAAAACTATGAAAGGGACTGGAGGTGACCTCCGTGTGAGTGCCCTGGACTTGATCCCTGGGTGCCACACACACACACACACACACACACACACACACACACACCCCAAATACAAAAATCCCCCAACAAAACAAAGCAAAACAAATCAAAACCTGCAGGACAGGCAACTCTTACACCAAAGCGACTCGGAGTGGGGGGGGGGGAGTAGGGGTGGCGGGAACAAAGGGCTTCCTGAGCCGGGTGAGCGGCCCTGGTTTTGCCTGCACGCCCCAGGCCCAGCCGGCGGGCACTGTGTCTCTGTGTCTCTGGTCCTTGCTTCTCGGTCAGCGCCAAGTCCTCCCCCGCATCTGCTCCCAGGTCAGAAGTGAGGCCCCCGGTCCCTTCCCTTCTAAAACGGGGAGCTCTGTGTATTGAGGTGTCTAGTTGCCGGCGTGAGGGGCCAGAGCAGGACACTGTCCAGTACAGTAAAGGACGTTCCTGGGACACGGACACCCTGGAAGTCATCGTGTTGTTGATTTCTAATTCGAAGTTAACAGGCGGCCATGACTTATCTCTGCTGAACATAGCCCCAGGCACCTGACGCGGGAGGGGATGACACCACGGTCCCTGTGGTGCTGGGGACCCCGCGGGGCCCCCCCGAGGAACATCCCAGCTTTGATTTTGAGACAGGATCTTCCCCTGGGGTGGGTTTGAACTAGCAATCCCCCTGCCTTCCAGAGTGCTGGGGTGACATGCCTGGCAAGGTTTGATTTTCTAAAAGCCTACCTTGCTATTTATCTTGTCTGGGTTTTCTGGTGCTTCCTTAAATTCTGCGTAGAGAAAGAATCCTGCATCTCCTTCATCTGTGCCTTGCCGTCCAATGACTGCTATCACTAATTAATTAATAGTGATATCACAAATATCACTATTAATATTCAAATTTTGTGTAAATTGAATGTTGTTAAATGCTAGCATTAGCTCCTCTACAATTCGCTTCCTTGTTTGTCCCATTAGTAACATGAATGACGACAAGCCAGGCATAATCCCAGCTACTAGGGAGGCTGAGGCAGGAGGATCACAGATTTTGAGTCCAAGCTGAGCCACGTAGCGACTTAGTGAGTCTCTGTTTCAAAATAAAAAACAAAAGGGCTCAGTGCGAAGGCCCTGGGTTTGATCCTGAGCACCACCGACACGCACACACACGCGCACACAGACAACAAGCTGGTTGACGTGGCACACACCTGTAATCCCAGCTACGCAGGGGTTAGGACAGGAGGATTACAAGTTTGGGCCACCCGGGCAGTTAGTGAGAGTGCACCCCAATACTAAAGAAGGCTGGGGTTGTAGCTCAAGGATAAATACTGCTGGTATGGAAAAAAATGAAAACAAATATTTTTATGGGCTGCCCTTGTACAGGCATTCTACATGCCTGAAGTATGTAACTATTGAACCCTTAACATTCTATGAAATTGTGACGATTTTTTATAGAGTGGTATTTTAAAGAAAAACTTGAACCACTTCCCTAGGAAAACGTACTAGGCACTAAGCACTGCCAGGACTCAGACGCTGAGTTCTGCTTGCTGCCGAGCTACAGCTAGCTGCCTAGACAAGGACTGACTGCGGTGCCTGCGATATCCCAGGACGGCCGCTAGGTGTCCCCGTTAGCCGCGGCGGTCTGCACCCCGGTTTCTCATGCTACGCGCCCACGGACCGCCCCCACGCACTGGGCCCTGCCCATCAGGCCCGCCTGGGCCGTGAGGAGCCGCCCAGGGCCAGATCTAGAGAATAAGGTAGATGAGGACACAACGCCCTGTTTCCGACAGAAACTGCTGTAAACATTCTGAACAATTTCAGGACACCAGGCCACGGAGGCAACCACAAAGAAGGGCGCCCAGAAAGCCCTCCTGGACTGCAGGAGCAGAGGGTGAGGGGGTCTGCGGAGAGGCCAGAACCGCAGTGTGTCTCGCTATAGTAGATGCAGCAGTTCAAGCTGATTGCTATTATTACGTATCACACATACATACTACTCAAAATAATAATTCTAGCAACAGAGAAAAAAAATCACATACCATCTTTCTGACCCATCCATGATAGTCTGTGTGTATGTGTGTGTGTTTGGAGAAAAGATTTCGCCCTGTAGTCTAAGCTGGTCCTGAACTCGTTCTGTAGCCCAGGCTGGCCTTGAACTCACGGCAATCCTCCTGTCTCGGCCTTCCGAGTGCTGGGTGGGTGCCACCACGCCTGGCTAATTTTTATAGGGTTCTGGGGATTTGAACCCAGGACCTTGGCATGCTAGGCAAGCGCTGTAACCACCGATGGCCGGGCGGGAAGCCCTCTCTGTAGCACCCCTGACCTGGGGAAAGGAAAGAAAAAGCAAAAGAAAATGAGCCCAAACTCCGAAGTTGGGCCCACTCCCACCGCGGGGTCCCAGAGAGCCTCCCCTGGGAATCTCCCGCCCACTGCCAATCTTCCCGGCCTGGGGGCTGGGTGAGACATTTTATTGATGAGAAAACAATTTTAAAATGTACGTGCTCCAGAAATAAATAATTCAGCCCCTCGTGGGCAGCCACCTGAGACCAAGCGGCGCCCCAGCTAGTGGTGATCTTGATCTCCACTCGCCACGGGTCTGGCTGTGCTCTTTTGCTGCTGATAATTTTTTTTTAAAGGAACATATTATCTTTCTTTTCACCTGTGCCGTTAAGGCAAGCATTATGCGTGTGTGTGTGTGTGTGTGTGTGTGTGTGTGTTGTGGCGTGGGGGACGGAGCCCAGGGCCTGCACACTGAGCCGTTACTACATCCCCAGCCCATTTCTAAGTTCGGTTTTTAGGCAGGGTCTCACTAAGGAAGTTGCTCAGGCTGGGCTGAAGCCTCCTGCTTCAGCCTCCCACTGTGCCGGGATTATATCCTGCCCCACAGGGGCCGGTTTACATCTGATTTGTTATCTTTAAATGACAGAACAGCGGCTTACCATATGCTCACTCAAATTTCATTAATCCATTAAAAAAACTGTTTGCCACTCAGAGAGATGTTATTCAAGAAAAGCCCTCCGTTGCCCATGTATACAGGCTCAGGTCCTCTTTCCAAAATGTCTGGAAACAGGTGTTTTGTTTTGTTTGTTTTTTGTTTTGTTTTGTTTTTTGTCGGTACTGAGATGACAGCCTGCACCACTGGGCCAGGTTCCATCCCTGTTTTTTAACTTAAATTTTTTGACTTGGAGCCAGAGTCTTGCTAAGTTACTGTGTTGCTGAGGTAAGGGTGCCTTCCACAGAGGCAGGAGGCAGCCACACTGCAGCCTTGCGTGTTTGTTCCTGGGGCTTCTTTCCTGTGTCGGAGCTAAGATCAGAGCCATGTGTATGTATGCTCAAGGCCTCCTGGCAATTCTGAGCAGACTGTTTGGCAGATAGGAAGAGGTTTTCATGTAAGATACATGTACACGAATATTCACATGCAAGGCATGAGTGCAAAACACTGCGAAGGTTTAAATTAAAAAATGTGCTCGGGTGAAAGGCACATTGCCATTCCTCACGCTGAAAACCCTCCTTCTCAGTGACCACGCCCTCCCTCCAGTACCACCCCTTTTCAGGAAACATGCCTTTTCCCCAGTTCCGCCCCTTTTCAGGGACCACATCTCCCCAGTCCCGCCCCTGCTCAGTGACCCCGCCTCCCCCCAGTCCCGCCCCTTCTCCATGACCACACCTCCCTCCCAGTCCTACCCCTGCTTAATGACCACGCCTCCCCTCCAGCCCCACCCCTTCTCCATGACCACACCTCCCCTCCAGTCCCACCCCTGCTCAGTGACCAACGCCTCCCCAGTCCTGCCCCCTCTCCGTGACCACGCCTCCCCACCGGTCCCCTCCCTTCGGAAGCAGGTCTGGAAGTCCTCTTTCAGTCCTGAACCCATCAAAACATCTACCTTCCCTGGTTATTAGGAGTTTGGGGAAGAGGCAGCTGTGGGGTGCCTGGTCTGGTAAGGTGGATGAGGGTGCCCCACCGCCGTCTCAGGAGCCTGCCTCATTCATGCACTGTGCATTTGATCACGTCTTTAAAGACACTGAGGAAAGAGGACTTCCAGAACTGCTTCAGCAAGGGGCAGAGGCGAGGGCCTCAGTGTCTTAAGTGAGGGGAGGATCCTGAGATTCACCGCAGTCAGTCTTTTACTGTAATCATTTTTTTAAAATTTTAACACCCCGCGTACTCTGATCTCCCCTCAAAAGACCTGCGGTTTAGGGTGCACCTGGCCCTCTGCACTGACCAGGACAACAGACGTCAAGCTGTGTGTCTCCTTGCAACTCCAAAGGCCTATGTGCTGGTCACCAGCCCCAAGATGAGGAAACCCAAAACTTCTCATCAAGGGCAATAAACTGCCGTATGTCACCAAGTCTGAGACAACTTTATTGGAAGGCAACAGTACCATGTTATGTGTCACAAAGAGAAAACACAGCCAACCCAAGGAGGACCTTGTTTTGGGACATAAATAGGAAGAGAGATGTGTACCTTGGAATCAATAAAACTGGCGACTCTATAACAACCTGCCGTCTCAACACGTTCCCCAGGCAGAGCCCTCAGACTGCCGCGTGAACCCTGAGCGCAAGGGAGGAGCACGTAAGCGTGACCGGTAGCACACCTTTCCTTTATTGACCTACGTAAAAAAATAATAGGTCTTAAAAAGCCAGAACAGTAAAAGAATATGGCAGAAGGAGATCTGTGTCTCTAGAAGTCTATACAAATATGCAAAAAGGGACAAGTTATTTTTTTTGCTTGTGGCTTTTTCCTCCGAAATTTACCCCAAACTTTATTTCTAATGATACAAATGACTAAGGACCGGCTTAACAAATCATTTTATGTATATATTACCATGCTTTGGGATATAGATAGAAAACGTTCCAAAAAGTTGTTCAGAAACTTCTCTATTCACAATATGAACAAGAAACTCATAGAAAAGAGGGGGGGAGGGGCAGGAGCACCTGTTGTGGAATTTGGAGGCGGAGTCGGAACAGGCCATCTGGAGTAAGGAAGTCATTTGTTCTAAACAAACAAACAAAAACCACACAGCAAACCACAGCTCACTCACTCCTCTGAAGAAAGCATGAGGTAGCGCCAGCCTCGCGATCCTGGCTACCGCAGCCCGAGTCCTTTGCTTTTTTGAGACAGGGTCTCTTGCTCTGCAGCCCGGGCTGGTCCCGAACTCAGTACGGAGGCAGGCTGGCCTGGAACTCACAGCAATCCCCGTCTCAGCCTCCGAGTGCTGGGATGACTGATGTGCACCCCATCACCTGGCTGGAGTCGTTTTCTTTTTAACGCCAATCCTGTTGTGTCACTTGGTGCTCCCAGCTCCTCACGGGACATCGACGGTGTGTGCCCGCGCTGACAGTCACCGTGTTAAGGCACACAGTTCGTCTACCACGACGTGGCTACATTTTGGTGCTGCTGTTGTCTGGGGCCCTTTCTGTCTCACTTTTTTTTCAAATGCATGATGGTGACAACTGTCCCTTCCCAGGTCTCCCGCTTGCAGTGACCGGCCGGGGGGGACAGTGCCCTGGCTGAGCAGCAGCTCATCACGCAAGTGGCAGAGACGGAGTGGAAGGTCAGAGACAGGGAACCAGAGGAGGCCAGGAGGGGTGCCCGCTGCTCCGCACCCCGCGAGCTGCCAGGAAGCGACAGCAGAGTCTGCCTAGAGCCCACAGCACAGGGCTGCCCGCAAACAACACTCTAAAAAGAAAAACAGAAAACAAAACATCGCTCCGTAATCCCTAAAGACACACACACCCATTCGGAACTTCATGATAAATCCCAGCTTCTCTTCAAGTAATTTCCCAATACTGTCTACCGCTGTCCAGGTCTGTGCGGAAACAGCGTGCTGACCAATTCCATCTCGGCGCCCGTCACCACGACGTGGGAGTCGCGGATTTCCCCTGGGTCCTCAGCAGAACTGTGCTCTCAGTCTCCCCGTCCTTCTCTCCCAGGGGACACCCTCCCTGAGCGGCCTGGGCCAGCGTCGTGGTCGCCTCTGATACTTCTCAGTCGCTTCAGAAGCGCCCACCGCGGG
Source organism: Ctenodactylus gundi (assembly GCA_004027205.1). Lineage (NCBI taxonomy): Eukaryota > Metazoa > Chordata > Mammalia > Rodentia > Ctenodactylidae > Ctenodactylus > Ctenodactylus gundi. The sequence goes on from PVKB01006606.1 coordinate 22,273, forward strand.
CTAAAGGCGTTGGTCGAGTCCCTGCCTGGCAAGGGCGCCATCCGGGGCCAGCTGGTGGGGAGAGGCTAGCGCCTGGGCTTGGAAGGCACGTCCTCGCTCGAGGCCCTGCAGGGCCAACAAGGCTGTGTCGCCTGGGTGCTTGGAGGTCTGTGCGGCCACCGGTCTCCTGGGAAGACGCAGGTGGCTTGCAGAAAGGCACGCCAGGGTGAGAGCAGTGCGGCCCGAGGTCCTCTTGCTGCTCACACTAATGTCCCAGGCTTGGAGTCCTCGTGCCACAGTAGCCTCTGCTCCCCATCCAGGCCACCGGCTGCGCGGTCCAGGAGCCCTGGCTCTGCGTACGCTCTGCGGAGGGAGCACACAGGTTACGGTGGGTCACAGGTGGGTCACAGCTAGCCCGACAGCACAAGCACTACTGCACGCTAGAGGTTAGCCGAACCACAAGGAGTTAGGGGGCAGCGCGGCTCTGAGGTTTTCCAAAGCTGAGATACGGCTGGAGACGCCCTTGCCCACACCCTGCGGGGGCACGGCCCACCGGCCCGGCCTGGCTCAGTCTCTGCCTGCGTTTCAAGGACTTTTACCACCGACTGGGACCCACACTGCCTTCGGTTACATGTCAGCCCGGGGGTTTTGTCTGGAAGACACACACATGACTTCTGCCTATGTGAAAAGATGATGGGGTGTACTTTTGCCGCCCTGTGGGACATCGCTGGCTTGTATCTGATTTGGTCATCTTATCTGGTATTATTTCATTTTTATTTTTTGATGGAACTGGGGGACGGAACCCAGGGCCTTCACACGGAGCTACACCCCAGTCCTTTTATTTTTTCCTAGAAGTTCTCAGTAAATTGCAGAGACGCCCAGGCTGGGCTTGAACGTATGCAATACTCCTGCCTCAGCCTCCCACAGGGCTGGGCTTCCAGGTGTGCGCCCCCACACTCGGCCGGCTCTTGCTCCCGGCATCTCACTTAGCCTCACTCTCCCTGTATTCAATGCTGTCTGAACCAGCACAGACAATCTGTTAGTTTTGCTTTTCTTTTTTCCTTTTTATTTTTCTTTTCTTTTTTAAAGTCTAGGCTGGTGCTGACCTCACAAGGTAGCCGGGGCTGGTCAGCCCCAGAGTGCTGCTGCAGCTCCAGGCATGCGCCACCGCACCTGGGTAAGTTTTCTGAGGTGCAGAGGAGCCCTGAGCTTGTGCATGCCGGGCAAGGGCTTTAACCGCTGAGGGTCCCCAGCTTTTCTGCTACTTTCTTAAGAAGTGAAATAAATCTTCAATGCATGCTCTTTTTTAAAATTTGCTTGACAGTCATAGTTTATACCTTTTAGCAAGTATATTTTGACAAAAATATTATTCTGTTAAATAGGGTAATATGTGCTTTATCTCAGCAACTAAGATATATATTTAAAGGCAGCCAAGGGCACCTTGGGATGTATTTTATATTCCAGTACTTATGGGTCAAGTATGAGCTGGCAGTGACCAGGACACTATGCGACAGTTGAAAACGAGAGGTGTATATGGATAGCACGCACAAGGGTACGTGCTCCTACGCAGACCCTTCCAACAGACAGAAGCTGCGCTGTTGGAGCTGGTTAAAACAGCTCCCAGGGTTAGTAGGCTTCTGCTCTATCGTAACTTTCAAAGTCATTTAGTAAAGGGGTTAAGAAGGTTTTGGAAATGCAAACTACACAAACTCTTGACTTGTTTAGTGTTTCCATGTCACATAAAAGCAAAGCCTGGTCTCACAATGTCACACTCCAGGCAAGCCAAACTCAAGTGGCCACATGCACACGCCAGGGCTGCTGTACTTACTACGGCTCACTACACTCAGCCAAAGAGAGTTTAAAACTGATCTCACTTCCGGAGACACAACCATTCTCCCCGACAGGAGCCTGAGATCTGGCCTAGGGAAGGGCAGTTAGAGACAGGGGAAGGAAGGGAAAACAGTGAGGGAGAGAGAGTCACCTGGAAACAGTTTATAGCGACAGGGGAGCTGGAATCTCACTACATTACGAGCTCAGTAGGTTGAGAGAGTTTCATAAGGTTTTTTTTTTTTTTGAAAGTTTATGTCAATGACAAGTATACCAAACCACACTGGAAATAGTTATACATTCATTTATGTAGCATTATCTCCTCTTTTTTTTTTTTTTTCTGTGACATGGTCTTGCTCTGTAGTCCAGGCTGGCCTTGAACTCATGGCAATTCCCTGCCTCAGCCTCTCAAGTGCTGGGATTTCAGGTGGGTACCACCATCCCCGGCTAACCTTTATGTGGTGCTGGGGAATTGAGCCCAGGGCCTTGGGCATCCTTTTAACCACTGAGCTATGTCACTAGCTCTCCAGCCCTTGTTTGTATATTTGCTTTTTTTTACTTTTGGTTTTGAGTTGCTATATTGCCTAGGCTGGGCTCAAATTTGCTATCATCCTGCCTCAGCCTTGCAAAATGCCAAGATTACAGACCTGTGCTACAGAGCCTGGCTGAAATTTGTTGTTGTATAAAAATGTGTACCTTCCTGTGGGTATTAAGATCTATATGCTTTGGGGGGGAAAAATCTCTAAGTAATACACAATTTATTTATGAAACTATTGAGGGCTGGGGTATAGCTCAGTGGTTAAAATGCTTGCCTATCATGTGCAAGGCCTTGGGTTCGAATCCTCAGTGCCACATAAAAATTAGACAGGCATAGTGATGGATAGTGACCTATAATCCCAGCACTCAAGAGGCTGAGACAGAAGGATTGCCAAGAAATTGGCATGGTGAGCTCAGAATCAGCCTGGAGTACAGAGTAAGACCCTGTCTCAAAAAAAAAAAAAAAAAAAAAATGTACCCTAACTACGTGGGAGGCTGAGGCAGGAGGATCACAAGTTCAAGACCTAATGATTGTCTCAAGATAAATAGAAATACTATGGAGGTGAGCTCCGTGGGGGAGCATGTCTTACCACGTGGTCCTTTGTGTGGGATCTCAAGTTTTTTATTTTTATGTATGTTTCAACTTAACCCTTTAACCCTACTTTTAGAATATATGCTTAAGAAGTCATCTGGCGGGCTGGAGCCTAGCACCACTTTAGCTGGGTGTGGTGGTGCACACCTGTAATCCCAGTACTTGGGAGGCTGAGGCAGGAGGATTGCCCAGAGTCCAAAGCCAGCCTGAGCTCCATAGTGAGTTCAGGACCAGCCTGGGCTACAGAGTGAGACCCTGTTTCAATAAAAAAAAATCATAGTAATAATAATAAGAAAAGCATCTGGAATTCAGATGAATGTTTTGAATATGAGTGTTAATAGCAACATCACCGACAATTAAAAAAGTAGACCCAAGGACCACCAATTGTTCAAAAAACCAAAACCTTTTTACAAAAGTATGGCATACTTACTGAGCGAAATACAATATGGGCTACAGAAATTAGAGCTCAAAGAGTTTTTAAAAAGACATAGGAACATGTTTTTGTTATAATGTTGAGTGTTAAAAATGGGCTATATCACATATATGGCATAAAGGATTGAACTGTAGTTATACTATCATGATGAACACGTTAAAAACAGATACAGAGGGAGGGAGAAAGCACACCACGTACTTATTAGCAGCTGCTCTGCTGGATGGTGGAATTGTAGCTAAATTATCAACTTATTTCTGTACGGATTTCCCAAATGAGTGAGTAGGTGCAAGGGCACGTGCCCTCGCATGTGTGTACAAGCACGTACGCATGCACGCACACATGCAGCACACACTGTGCATGCACACACACACACACACACACACACACACACACACACACACACACACTCATACAGTATCTTTAACGAGCCCCGATTCCCGTATATTCTGCCGCCCTTATCAGGTCCCCTCGGGCTGCCTGAAATATACAGGTAGACTTGATAAAAACAGATTTTTCCCCCCTCTGGAAATGTTCAGCACTTCATGGCATCTGAGGCACCCAGCCGACACAAAGGAGCTTCAAGTTACACAAAAAAGAAAACTGTGGACATAGTGCAAAAGTGACCAGAACGGCACTGACAGGGTCCAGCTCGTGTGCGTGGCCTGTCATGCTGGCCCCGCCCCAAGCCACTTTCAGGATGCACTGCCCCACGTCTGAGCCATGTGAGGTCCTCAAACATCCCTTGTCATCACAAGTCTATTTTGAGTGCACCATTTGCTGGGCTGAGACAATTGGGCCTAATAGTTCAAGCCAGAAAAAATTCCCTGGGACAGGGAGAAGAAAAGGCAGGATTTGGGATTAAGTATCTCCAGTTAGATTGTGACCTTCAGGGTCTTAACAAGGAAATGCCAGTCCTTCCAACCCACTGGTACAGACTCTCTTAATTAATGAATTGGTCAGTCAATGGTACTAGAAACTGAATCAGGGCCTTCACACGTAGTTTAGTATGGGTTACAGTCTGTAAGCCAGTAAGAGGAAGAAATGATGTCTTCTAATTCAATTCCTCTTGAATAATAACAACTGAAAGCCATATAATTCAGTTTGTATATTTTTTTAAAAAATTCATTTTAACACAGTTCTTGCATATTTTCTGAAATGTTTACAAACAGCTACTTTTTTTTTTTGAGACAGAATCTTGCTTATAGTCCCGGATGGTCCTGAACTTACTATGTAACCTAGCTAAGGTAGGCCTCAAACTCATGACTGTCCTGCCTCAATCTCTCAAGTGCTAGGATTACAGACACACACCGCCACACCTGGCTGGTCTTTATGAGGTGCTGGGGAATCAAATCCAGGGCCTTTCACAGGCTAGGCAAGTAGTCTAACCATTGAGCTATGCTCCCAGCCCTTTTAAAGACAAATAAGAGAGCTGGGCCTGGTGGTATAGGTCTGTGATCTCAGCACTCTGGGAGGCTGAGACAGGACACAAGTCTGAGCCCAGCTTGGGTAATCTAGCCAGACTTTGTTTCAGAACAAAAATAAAAGAAATCAAAAATAAGGGGGGAAGTCAGGAAGGTAGCTTGGTGTGAAGGCCTTGGGTGGGCTCCATCGCTGGTACCACCAAAAAAAAAAAAAAGAAAAAAAGAAAAGAAAAGAAAAGAAAAGAAAAGAAAAAAGAACACAAAACAGACAGGACAGCTGGCCGCGCCTGCTGTTCCAACAAACACAGGCGGAGACAGCACATGGCAAGCGGCTGCTGACGGGCCGACCAGCTGTCTGCGGCAACCAGCAGTGAGAACAGCTTTTCTGGAACATTTCCCCTGTCAGATTCCAGAAGAAACTTACATGAACATTATCAATACTATGGTTTCTAACGCTAACTTAAAAAGAAAAAAACCCAGGAATAAACCTTTCATGTAACGTACAGATGCTAAGAACAAGCTGAGTCCCAGCACACTACTTCAGAAGCCAGCCAGCCAGTCTTGGCTTTGCAGGCCATGGCCGCCTGCGATAACTGTTTAGCCTGGAGAGCAGATACAGCCCCCATAACGTGTAAATGAACAAGCACAGACTTTCCCAATGGAACTTTAACAAACAGGTGGCAGGTGGGTTTGGGCCTGCAGGCTCTGGCTTTCTAAGCCCTGAGTTACCCAAGAGCCTAAGGAGCAAGGTAGATCCCTGGGTCCTTTCGAGCACAACCAGGTGCTCGGGCCTGAGTGCCGTGTTCTCACCTGTTTGGGGAGGGCAGTGCATTATAGATGCCGCCGTAGCAGCCGGTGTAAGGAGCATGTGCAGGGGTCTCGTATTCCGGTAGCCCCATGGTTAACTGGGTCCTCCAGCTCCCAGATGTGTTCACAGAAGACACTAGGAATGAACAGGCAAACAGATCAAATTAGTCAAAATACTCTAAGTGAAAGTTGTTCAGGCCCTTTAATCACTAACATCATAATTAACATTATAAACATTATAATTAGTTGTAAATAGAGTAGAGATTTAAGAGCCAGGGTTTTTGTTCAGTTTGTTTATTTGGAGACAGGGTTTCACTCTGCAGTCCAGATGGGTCCTGAACTCACCATGTAGCCCAAGCTGATCCTGTACCCAAGGCTATCTTCCTGCCTCAGCCTCCTAAGGGATTAGAGGCACACACTACCACGCTCACCCGGGTTTGTTTTTATGTGCATATGTTGGTGCTGGGGATTTGAACCCAGAGTCCTGCGATGCTAAACACAATCACTGGGCTACACAGGAGCCAGGACTTGGAATCCACAGAGTCCCTATCCAGTTTGGTGACTCAATAGCCACTAACTTTGGACAAGCAGCCTCTCCTCTCTATGCCTCAGTCTCTCATCTGCAGAGTAAGAATGACAATGTCAACACATTCTGTGAAGGTGTGATGCTACCACAAACATAACTATGAACTTTTCAGACTTGTGCCTGAAACACAACTCACCAGACCCTCTCTCAAAATAATATATATTTTTTTAAAACCAAACAAACAAGGGCTAGAGATACAGCATAGCACTAAGGCCCTGTGTTCTTTACACAAAACAAAACAAAAACCCAAGTTCCAGGGGCAAGGCAGGTGGTGTGCCTGCGTCTGCGGAGGCCTCAGGAGGAAAGCATTCCGTAGGCTGACTTGCTGAGACGTGACTGCTTCTCAGCCTCAGCAGCAAGTGACCACCTGCGAGGTAAAGGCGTGGATCGGGCCTCCTCTCCCGAGGAGGGGCAGGGAGACTCTCGGTGGAAGGAGTTGGCTTCACCCAGGGCGGAACTGGAAAGAGGCGCGCCTGACCAGGAGCAAAGCCGGCCTGGTCACTGGGCGTGTACTGTTCTCTCGGAAACCAGTTCTGCCCAGCGCCCAGGACAGTCAGGGCAGCCTGGCAGCCAAGCCCACAAAACTGGCGTGGCCGCGGCCCTACTGCTCCCGCCCCGCTACTGCTCTGTTCTCACGCCCACTAAGCACCCGCGCTCCCCAGGGGACAGACACACTGCAAAACTCATCCGAGAGCTGAACCGTGCGATTCTGAACGACACGCGCTGACTTTAGCTGGTGTGCTGAACCGAAGCGGGGGCGCTTTCTCCAGCTCTGGGCCTGGGCTACCACGGAATCCCCGCCAGGGCCTGCTAACGGTTTGGGTGTGCCATATAGCACAGCGCCGGTGGAAGTCCTAAGTCCCACTGCAGAACCAAACAGAGGTCTCCATGGAAACGCCCCTGGTCAAAAGACTTCCAAAAAATCTAAGGGTACCCGGTTGCAGAGGCCTATAATCCTAGACCTCTAGAAGGCTGAGGCAGGAAGACTGCAAGCCCAAGCCCAAGTCCAGCCTGGGTAACTTAACAACTTCAAGAGACCCAGTCTCAAAAGCAAAACTGAAAAATGGGCTGGGCATGTGGGAGTCCTGGGTTCGATCCCAAGGACCACCACCACCGAGAAAGAATTCTATGGTAGACTTGAATCTGCAGCTTGTTTCACTGGACTCATTGTTCTGTGTTTCGGGAAAGCTAGGGAGAACTTTCCGCGTTGGTTCCACTACAGGCTCAGGTCCTGACTGGGACTCCACGGAGTGGCTACCACCTTTGTGTGAGCTTGCTACTGGGGACTGAGCCCAGGGCCTGTGCCTTAAACTACATATTCCCTGCCCATATTTTACTTTTGATTTTAAGACAGGGTCTTGCTGATTTGCTAAGTTGCCCAAGGCGGGCTTGAACTTGTGATCCTGCGGCCTCGGTCTCTCAGAGCACTGGGATTACGGGCCTGTGCCCCACTGGTCTGGTTTGAATGGAATGTGCAGTTACTCCTCTAATCCTGGTGTCATGCTCCTGGAGGGGCATGGCTCCGGAGGGTGGGAGCCAGCCTATCAGGACATCGTGTCCCTGTAGGGGTGTGGCTCGGAAGACTGGGAACCAGCCAATCAGGGCATCACAATTCTAGAGGGGCGTGCTCTGGGGGCAGGGAATAAACCTATTAGGGAGGTGGTGGTGGGGGCAGGCTGGGAGCCTATCAGGGCATCACAATCCTAGAGGGGCGTGGCTCTGGAGGCAGGGACCGATCTCTGGAGGGGCGTGGCTCTGGAGGGCAGGAACCACCCTATCAGGGCATCACGACCCTGGAGGGGCGTGGCTCTGGGGACAGGCAACCAGCCTATCAGGGCATCACGACTCCACAGGGGCGTGGCTCTGGAGGGTGGGAGGCAGCTCATCAGGGCGTTCTTACCCGAGGAGTAAGAGGAGGCGCGGCTCCCTGGAGAGCAGGGGGTCTGCAAGCCTGCGAAGCCCAGGCAGCGCCGCGGGCCCCTGTCCGAGTCGAAACTGCCCTGCTCCTTCTGCCCCGAGGCGCGCTGGTACCAGCCCCGCAGGTGCTCGGCCACCAAGGCCTTGTGGATGCTGGGCTTGGCTGCCGCCTTCCGTGGCAGCCGGAGCGTGGCGTAGGGGTTGTGGGGCACGCGGTCTGCCTCGTCCTCGTGGAAGGACCTGCTGCAGTCCCTCGGGCGCTCGTAGCCGTAGTGGGCCGAGGCCCGGCACGGGGGGTTGACGCTGTACTGGCCCTCGGTGTCGTTCTCGTACACGTAGCCGCCGCCGCTGTAGTAGAGGTCGCTCTCGGCGGTGTAGGGCGCATAGCCGGCGAGGCAGTACCCTGCGGGGGCGTCCAGGCTGACCGGGGCCGCGCCGGGCCTCTGCGCCAGGTTGGGCATGCTCCCCGAGTTGGAGGTGGCCGCGGGCGGCTTCCGGGAGCGCCGCCGGCCCCTGGCACGGGTGTCCAGCGTCTGCGTGGTGTAGCAGGGGCCGGCGCTGGCTGGCGTCACACAGTAGTACTCGGTGCTCGACTGGCTGGTGTAGGAGGAGCCGTCGTCCAGGATCTCGGTGCTGCTGCTCCTTTGGGACTTGGAGAGGGCGAAAAACGGCCGCTCGCTGTCCATCTCCGAGAGCAGGTGGGACCGGGACTCCAGGCTTCCACTCCGCTGGCGGCAGTGGTAGGGCGGAGACTCCGGCCTGTGTGCAGAAGGCAGATTTGCACGTTAAAGGCCTGTGATTCCAGCACTTTGCCAGGCTGAGGCGGGAGGATCACAACATGCAGCCCAGCCGAGCAACAGTGCAAGACCCTGCCTCAAAACTAAGCACAAAACATGTGCTGGAAATGTAGTTCAGAATGAAGGCCCCGGGTTGAATCCCTAACTCCACAAAGAGAGCAAGAAAGAGAGACAGAGAGAGAGAGAGAGAGAGAGAGAGAGAGAGAGAGAGAGAGAGAGGGACCCAAAGAGGATAATCCTCCTGCCTCAGCCTCCCAGAGTGCTGGGATCACAGTCCTGTACCACCAGGACCAACTTGTTTCTGTGGTTATAAAATGATATGCAAATAGTATCCAGCAGCCACCTCACAATAGGATTGTTGTGGGGGCTTGATCACACACTATGTACAAGCCACTAGCAGAGAACGGGGCAGACGCGGTGACACACTGCCACTGCTGTCAGCCTCGTCCTCCCCACGCAGCAGCCGGATCTGCTCCTGTCTGCCTGGGAAGTGACTCAGGCGCCGGGATAAACTGGACACATGTACATTTTCTTTGCCAACATATATGAAGCTGTAAATTAGCAGACGTGACAGAATCAAACAGGGCCTTGTTATGACACAGGCAAGTCACTTAAAGTGATACAAAAACCACAGCAAGGTGAGAGAACGACGGAGGGGAAGGCCAGGAGGTCAGAACGAAGGGGAGGCCCTTACTGCAGGTGGCTGCTGCTGTAGGCGTTGCGCGTCAGCACCGGCGTGGTGGGCACGCTTCGCCCGCCCGCGGGCCGCCGCTCCAGGGTTCTGTAAGGGCTGCTGTGTGTGGACAGCATTTCCCTGTGATGATTAGAAAGAAAAAAGAATCAAGCCCAGCCTGGGCAGCTTAGCAATTTATCAAGACCCTGTCTCAAATAAAATATAAAAATAAGAGTGGCAGCTTAGAGTAAGGCCCTATCTTCAATCCCTGGTGCCACAAAAACAAAAAACCACCAGTGCACTGAAAAAAGTAGGCTGCAAGCAACGAGAGTGGGGGCCAGAAAACTGTTTAAAAGTGACTATTTCTGGCTTTGCAGGCCTATGGTCTCTGTAGCTCATAGGCATTCAGCCCCTGTAAGGCCCCTATAACCGTACTGGGTTGCCAGAGATGTGGCAGCGAGTGGCCAGGTTCCAATGACCTTCACACATACCACTGAAGTGTCACTTACGTGTCACTTTCCCATGTCACTTATACTCCTGTTGATTCCCCTGGCTCCTTAAAGACATAAAAACCAAAGCCAGGCCAGGCATGGTGGTGCATACCTGTCATCCTAGCACTGGGGAGGCTGAGGCAGGATTGTCCTTAGTTTGAGGATAGTCTGGGCTACACAGAAAGTTCAAGACCTAGTAACCTAGACTACAGAGCAAGACCCTGTCTCAAAAACATAGACAAAAATTTAAAAATACCAGCCTCAGATCCTAGCTATAACAAAGTAGGTATAGCAGCACCGGCCTGGCTCACGGGCTGTTGCCTGCTGGCCCATGGACGAGACAGCAGCCACCTTAAATCCTCACTTCTCTTTCTAGCTCGATGAGAACACAGGGAGCAGTTAACTTTTTAAAAATTAGCAGTAATCTCCCCAGGGGCTGAGGGCATAGCTCAGTGGGAGAACACGTGCTTAGTTCACGTGACACCCTGGGTTCCACACTGGCACAGCCTCTCACTCCCCAGGACAGCTTTCCAAATACAATGTCACTTGGTACTAAGGTAAGCATAATCCATCATAGAAGAGTTCAGAAATAGAAAGAAAAATTCGATCATCTGATATCCCAGAGCCTCAGGCATGGCAGTAAAGAGGACAAGCATTGATATATTTTAACAGTGAAAATTCAAACTTTAGTGTATTTATGTTCTCCAATGATACATAATATATGTGTGTATATATACATGTGTGTGTATATATATACATATATACTGATATATATATATATATATATATATATATATATATATTTTTTTTTTTTTGAGACTCTATAGTCCAGGCTGGTCCTGAACTCACTATGTAGCCCAGGCTGGCCTTGAACTCTCAGCAGTCTTCTTGCCTCAGCCTCCCAAGTACTGGAATTTCAAGTGTGTGCCACCAAGTCCGGCTAACATGGTGCTGAGGAATCGAACCCAGGGCCTGCACTTGCTAGGCCAGTGTGTTCTCTACTTTCTGGAGTTTATTTGTAGGATCAGAAGTCAGTCTTGTCTGGCACAGCAGTGTCGAGTGACAAGTCTCCTGAGAGCAAAGGTTGTGACACTGAACTCTGGACACTATACCTGCAACAGTTTGGTTCTGGAATGTCCCACAGAGGCCCCTGTGTTCAAGGCGGGGGCCCCACAGGGTCATAGCAGGGCGAGCAGGGTGGGCAGGGCATCGGGCAGTGCATGTGGGTGGGGAGGAGAGGAGACCCTGGACCCTGGGGCGCACCCTGGAAGGTGTCGTTGGGTTGGGCCTTTTTTGCTTTCTGGTTGCCACATGCTGCTCTCATGATGTCCCTTCTTATCACTGGCCTAATAGCAACAGAGCCAAGAGGCCACAGACTAAGATTGTGAACCTCCGTGCTGTGAGAACAACACTTTTCTTCTTAATAGATTTCAGTATCTTGTCATGGTGATCCAATACTGACTACGGTAACACCTGAATCCAGATGACAAGCAGTGAGCCTGTGACATACTGTAAATCCAGTGCACTAGAAAACCAAGGAATGAGGCAACGGCTTTTTTTTTTGGTTGCTGTTGGGGGGGACTTGGGGATCGAGCCCAGGGCCTTCACACTGAGCTACACCCAGATTTTGAGATATGGTCTTGCTAAGTTGCTCAACTGCTCAGCCTGGACTGGAATGTGCAGTCCTACCTCCTTGGCCTCCCACAGTTCTGGGAGTACAGGCCTGTGCCACCAACTTTTTTTAAAAAATATTTTTGAAACAGGGTCTCACTCTGTAGTCCAGGCTGGTCTTGAACTTACTATGTAACTCAGGCTGGCATGAACTCGCAGGCGTTCTCCTGTCTCAGCCTCCCTTGTGCTGGAACAACAGGTGTGTGCTACCATGCCTGGATAATTTTTACATGGTCCTTGGGACTTGAACTCAGGACCTTGTGCATGCTAGGCAAGCACTCTAACCACTGAACTGTGCTTACAAACTGCTTTTTAAAGGACCTCTTAAAAGGCTGGAGGAGGGTAGCTCAGTGAGTAAAGCACTTCAATAGCTAGCACGAGGCCCTGGGTGCAACTCTCCGGCACCACATACCACCACACGGGCTTAGTAGCATGTGCCTGTAATTCTAACACTCGGGGGCTAGAGGAATAGCACAGTGGTTCGAGCACTTGCCTAGCAAGCACAAGTCCCTAAGTTCTATTCCCAGCACTACACAAACTGGGTGTGGTGTTGCATGCCTGTAATCCCAGCACTCAAGGAGCTAAGGCAGGAGGGTTGTTCTGTGTTCAAGTCCAGCCTGGGCTCCATAGTGAGTTCAGGACCAGTCTGGACAACACAGCAAGCCCCTGTCTCAAAACAAAACAAAACAGGCTGTCTTAGGACCATTTCCACTGGGCGTCACCACAAACCCCTGGCGGATTCCACGCCTCCACCGCACGGAGGGAGGGATAAACACTGGAACCAGCACGTCACTCGGGCGGGGAAGGGGAGGCACCTCACCTGGACTGCCGGGAGTCCACGAGCGGCTCGCCCACGGAGGACTTCCTGAAGTGGATCCGCTCAATCCCCAGAGACTTAGGGGGAAGACTTTGCGGAGAGTGAGGTACTGAGCTCGGCCGCGGGGCGGCGGGAGTGAAGGCATCAGTGGCTGGAACGGACACAGGGCAGTGGTCAGGAAGGAAGGCGCCTGGGACGGCGTCACCCGTGTGGAAACCCACCCGGAAGATCTGAGCACCAGCGCATCCTTCCACAAATGACGCTTTCAATATAAATAACTTTCTGGAAATTCATTTTTGTGTTTAGATACTAGACAAAGAGATGACTCTTCCAGTGAGCTTGTGAACGGGGGAACTTGGTGGAACGGGAGACACCATGTCCCTCAAAACATCTTATTAAAGAAAGTTCTGGTCACTTCCTGGTCACTTTTAAGGTTCTCAGGCCTTTGCTGGGTCTGGTGATATAAGGCTGTAATCCAAGCACTCTGGGAGGCTGAGGCTGGAGGATCACAATTTGGAAGCCAGCCTAGGCAATGCAGCAACTTAGTGAGACCCTGTCTGGAAGTCAAACATAAAAATGGGCTGCAGATGGAGCTCAGGGTGCAGGGGCTTGATCCCCAGTACCACAAGTGACAAAAATAAAGCGCTTAGGCTTCTGGGCCAAAAACTTGTCTGGCACTAAAAGTGCCAAGACCGACTGATGTCCTTCCCTCGGCCACTGTGTTAGGCCTTGTGCCTTTTCGAAAAATAAAGTGAGCATGGCCAAAGCCAGGCCCGAGGGACGGTTCCACCTCAGCGGGGCTTTGTGCATGCTGAGACGCCCGGGAGATAAAGCTGGGGGTGGAGGGGAGAGGGTCGTGGGGCCTGGGACCCTCACATGAGGGCGCTGGAGAGCTGGTGCAGCTCAGGACAAGAGCCGCGAGGAAGCCCTGGATAGGAAGCCCATCCTGTCACGCGACAGCAAGATCACGTGCAACCAAGTTATAAAGAATTTTTATTTAAGGAAAATAAAATAAGGTCCTGCCTCATTCAGGAGAAAACAGTGAGGACCAAGTGTATAGCTTCCTGGTTTTGATTGATATTGGGCTCTACGTGTGTAAAATGTCACCAGGGGGAAAAGTTCTATGAAGAATCCTCAGTGTTATTAAAACAGTTCTCTAAGTCTACAGTCACGTTATGAAGGGGAAAAAAAGAAAAAGGGTCATGGTGGTGTAGGACTGTCACCCCAGCACTCTAAAAGGCTGAGGCAGGAGGACTGCCATGAGTTCAAGGCCAGCCTAGATTTCACAGTAAGTTCAGGACCAGCCTGGATGACAGCAAGACCCTGTCTCAGAAAAGAAAAGGAACCAAACTTACCAGCTAACCAATTACAGGGCCTTAAAATCTTTCCTGAGAGACTCATTTGCACTCTGATTTTCTGAGCCCCGCAAGGTGTGGTTGGCAGGGCTCTGTTTTCGTCACTATGCTGTCCTGAGTGGAGGGTCACTACATACCACCTCTCCTGGCCCTTCTGTGTAGATATGTCACCTTATTTTTATTTTCCCTTCCAGAAACAGAAACAAAAGCTAGCAACCCAAGTTGGCTCCAATTACACAGAACATGATTGTAAACCAAGAAAGGCGGGCCACTCACCGTCGTCGTAGGCGGTGTCGGACAAGGAGCTGCTCTCCGACGGGATTATGTCATCTGTGAACACAAACAGTCACGTCAGCCGCGGGCAGCTGCCCGTGGGAGCTCACCGAGGCCGCTGCCAGGGGTGCGTCTTATTTTTACTCAGAAAAATACAACTAATTAAGGCACACGGGTGAGAATGAGCTACCAAAAAGAATACCGTCCTGGGTGTCGTACAGGTGTTAACGGGCTGGGACCGGAGGGGGACGGTTCCAGCCCGTGGCCCCAGCACACGGAGACCCGAAGCTACTCAGGTCCCTTGCACAAGCTGCCACTGCGTGTGCTCAGCCCTGCACGCTGCAAGTCCTCTCTCGTGTACTTAGCGTGCCCAGGACAATGGAGGTGCTGCCTAACCAGGCATTACCCTGGACTGTTTAGGGAATACTACCAGGAAAAGGCTGTGTGTTATTTAGTATGAGGCGAGTTTGTTTGTTTTTTTTTTCTAAATTTTTTGTTTTGTTTTTGTTTTTTTGAGGCAAGGTCTTGCTGTGTAGTTCAGGCTGGTCCTGAGCTCACTATGTAGCCCAGGCTGGCCTTGGACTCTCGGCAGTCCTCCTGCCTCAGTCTCTGATATACTGAGATTACAGGCGAGCGCCACCATGCCTGGCTTCTGTGGTAGTGAAGAAGCAAACCTTGTGCTTGCTAGGTCAGTGCTTTAACCGCTGAATGATGCCCAGTCAGAGGTTAGGGTTTCAATCTGCAGATATGAAAGCTAAAGAACCAGGACCAAGGGTACAGGTCTGCAGTCTGGGAGGCTGAGGCAGGAGGATTGCAAATTCGCAAATGCAAGCCGAGGCTGGGCAATCCAGTGACTTAGTAAGACACTATGTCAATATTAAATATGAAAACAAGGCTGGAGATGTAGCTCTGTGGCAGAGCCCTTGCCTAGCATGTATGACACCTAGCTTGGCCTCTGGGACTGGGAAAAAGAAAATAATTTAGGTTTGCCACTTATTAACATGGGTCTTTGGACAAATTACTTGATATTTCTAAACACAGAAGGCTCAGCTCTATGTTGGGAATAACACTAGCACCACCCTGAAGTGAGACAGTGACAGGAAGGTGTCAGCCCAGCTCTCCACATGAAGCACGTGCTCAATAAATATTACCTGTATGCCTTAGCTTTCTTTCCTTTTTTTCCTGCACGAGGGACCCAACTTACTCATCATCCTAATTTTTAATTCTGACTTTTTTTTTTTGAGGCAGGGTTTCACTCTGTAGTCCAGTCTAGTTTTGAGCTAAGTAGACCAGACTGGTCTTGAACTTACAGCAATCCTCCTGCCTCAGCCTCCCAGAGCAATGAGGTTACAGGCCTGTGCCTCTAGGGCTAGTTATGTTTCTTGTTTTGTTACCTATACTTAGTGTTCTGGTTGGAACTGACAACCACAATGTTCTGAATGTTACCAGTCCCCACCAAATATTAAATAATGCATCAGTGAAAACAGACACCTCCAGCGTGTTGCCAGGCTTTTGCTCATCATCCCATACCCAGCGTTGAGGGGTTTGGCAGGAGGCACCGGCAAATGCGACACCCTAGGCTAAGCTTCACAGCCGTCACTGGGACCCTGGCCTCCAAATCTCAAACGTTAGTCGCTGTCAGAGCCGGATGGGCTGCCTCTCGGCAAGCCATGCCGTGGAGGCTGAGATGCCAGTGTCGTCAGCTGTTGGGCACACTTGAAAAATCCCTGTCCAATACCCGCTCCCACATCGGTGCCATCTGCTGCCCACATGTCGCCGCGAGGACAGTGCTTGACTGTCGCACAGCCGGGGGGTGAATGAGGTCTAACAAATGGCCCTGGAAGGGAGGGCACGGCCAATCCCACGCTGTCCTGGCAGAGGCCAGAGCCACGCCACGGTCAGCACATGGCCAGCCTGAGCTGCCTGCGTCCTCCAGCCCTGCCTTGGCACTGACCAGCCCCTGTGTGACGATGTCTGGACACTGCTTTCCCAAAGCCCTCCCTCTGATTTATAAATCCTGGGCCCCAGAATGGAGTATATTCAAAACCCCTCCACTGCGAGTCATCCACTCCAGGACATGCGGTTACTGAACGTGGTGGGAGAGAGAGACACAAGTGCTGCTGGCCGGGCTGGGGACACTGTCTGCTCGAAGAGGGAGCGCTGCCTCACATGTGCCGAGATGCAGAGGAAGCCGCTCAGGGTGCAGCCTGTCACCCCAGCACTCCGGGAGGCCGAGGCAGGAAGACTGCGAGTTGGAGTCCGGTTTCAAGTTTTGAGATTTAGGGAGACCCTGTCTCAAATTCAAAAATAAAAACAGACTGGGGATGTAGCTCAGCGTGATACATACGCTCAGAGCTGGGGGCGGGGGGCGGGGGGGGAGGAAGAAAGGAAAAGAAAAAACGAAAAGAAAAGAAAAGAAAAGAAAAGAAAAGAAAAAGGGAAAACCAAAGCCTTGGAATCAAAGGAACGCAACTGTGATCTCACCTAATGCCGAAGCTGCTGAAAACAGTGCCAACAGATAGATGCAGCAGGTGCACGCTGAATTCTACCTATGTGAGACTTCTTAATTTTTTTTTTCCTGTAGTCCAGGCTGGTTCTGAACTCACTACGTAGCCTAGGCTTCCCTTGAAATCACAGCAATCCTTTTGTCTCAGCCTCCTGGGTGCTGGGATTACAGGAGTGTGCCACCATGCCCCAGCTAATTTTTGTGTGGTGCTGGGGAATCGAACTTAGGGCCTTGCACAAGCCAGGCAAACACTCTAACTAGTGTCCACACGTTCAGCCTCAGCTGAGGCAGGAGTGTCACAAGCCACAGTCATTACTGAGTTCAAGAGATCCTGTCTCAAAATCAAAAATGAAAACGGGCAAGAGGTGCAGCTCTGCGGAGGCCCTGGCTCCACCCCCAGGATACATACGCACACGAAGTGAACCTGTCATACTATGGACCAGTATTGCTAGGGGAGGTGCTTTCATTCTGAGCAAAGTAATCCAATTGCATAGTATTACAGGAATGAAACAGAAAATCCAGTTCACAGACTTATGAGACTGAAATCCCCAACCTCTCGGGCTACAGGAATAACTCAGTGGCTGGAGCGCTTGCCTAACGAGCACAGGATCCTGGTCTCGATTCCCCAGCATCATACAAGCCGGGTTTGGTGGTGCAGACGGTAATCCCAGCACTTGGGAGGCTGAGGCAGGAGGATTGCTATGAGTTCCCACCTGGCCAGGGCCCACCTAGTGACTTCAGAACCAGGCTGGATTACAGACTGAGACCCTGTCTCACAAAAAAAAAAAAAAAAGTTACTTCTGGTCCTTCCCTTGTCTATCATGCATGTAAGCTGGTTAGTAAACATTACGCGCCATGAAGAACACCGACCAGGACATTTAAGAAGTTCTTTCCTCCCTTCCTTGCCTTTCCCTGCCCTGTGAAAGTACCTGCCGCTTTCTGGCTGGGCTTCTGCCCCCCGCGGATGCGGTACTCATTGATGGCGTTCTCGATCTCCTGGAGCCTCCGCACGGCGTCCGAGTGGTCCTGCTTCCGCCGCTTCCTCACAGTCTTGCAGAGGTCTGGCTCGCTGGCCAGCTTCTTGGCCGCCTCCACCAGCTTCTGCTGGATCAGGAAGTTGCTCTCCAGTTCCTGTAACGCCGGATCCTGCGCGTGTACGAGGATGGGCACGGTCAGTGCTGAGGGCGCGCACCGCTGCCCTCTTGTGTATCAGTGACATGGCCTCTCAGCCGGGCGTGGTGGCACGCACCTGTCAGCCCAGCACTCGGAGTGGCTGAGGCAGGAGGTGCCCAAGCCCCTAGCCTAACCTGGGTAAGACAGTGACTCCGTGGGATTCTGTCTCAAAGTAAAAAACAGGGCTGGGATATAGCTCAGTGCAAAGGCCCTGGGTTCAATATTCACACTGCAAAATAAATGAGTAATTCCTTACTCATTGTGGAATCAGATTCTTTTTTGAGAACGAGATCTTTCCACAGTGCAGACATTCTCCAACACTTGCCTGGAACACAAACCGCCCCTTACCCATCTTCACGCGAGCCCCCCTCAGTCCACCCCCGCCGTGCCCTGGGAAGGATGAGGCTGCCACGTGGTCAGCTGCTTTGGTGCATGTCAAGGATTTTAAGGAGAGAAAATCTGAACTGAGCCCTCACGAAGGCTGCAGGTTATGCACATCAGCTCAGCATCAGAGAAACACGAACTTGCGCTTGATTCCTAGGACTGAATACACAACTTAGTTTTTGTTTATTTTTGAGATGGGGTCTCGCTTTGTAGTCCAGGCAGGTCCTAGACCCACTACGTAGGCCCAGGCTGGCCTCAAACTCATGGCGATCCTCCTGCCTCAGCCTCCTGAGGACTGGGAATACTGCTCAGCCTATTTTTTTTAATGCTACCTTTTTCCCTGTGTAAAAGGGAAACAGCACTTACCCGTAAAAGGCAGATGACGATAATGCATGTGTGTCTTAGCTCACAGCTCGGCACACGCTTCCTCTACCAGAGAGAGAAGCAGCTACGTTCTCTACAGCTGGCACTGTAACTGCCGTCAGAAGCACGGGTAGTGCCATCTTGGCTGGTGACGGGCCAGTGAGAGAGCACATCTTTGAACTGAGTCCTGCTGAATGCACACGTACATGTGTGTGCTCTCATGTAACACTCACTGCATCCTTTATGGGGAAGTTCCGTACTCTTTCCCACTTTACAGAGAAACTGAGTCCTCAGCCCTGAGCGGCCGGCCAGATGGTGCTGCCTGCCAAAGGCCAGTCTCAGCTAACACTGCAGTTTCCCTTCAGTTCTGTTCTGGTACTGTGGCCGAACCCAGGGCCTCATAGTTGAGCTACAGTCCCTGCACCCACCCACCCCCGCCCCGTTTCAAATATATGTTTAACACCGGATCTCGCTAGATCTCCAACTTGTCCAGGCTAGGCTTGAACTTGCTGTCCTCCCGCCTCAACCTCCCAGAGTGCTGGGGTTCCAGGCCTCCATCACCACGCCTGGCCTGAAGTTCCTTGTCCTTATAATAGTATTTATAAACATTTGGGGTTCGCTGAAGGCTCCCTGGGGTCAGAGGGGGTGGGCAGAATTTCTGCCTTGGGGTTTGGGGAGTGGCTCTGGCCTGGCGGCCCGTACCTCCTCGCCAGGCAGCAAGGTGTCGTCCAGCCGGAATGCCGTCCCCACGCGTCTGCGGACCCGCGGTGGCTTCTCGCCCACGCCCAGTGGGTACTCCTTGGGCATCCTGCCTGTGAGCTCCTGGAACACGGTGCCATCAGGAGAGGGCGGGCGGCCGCCCCCCCACCCCCACCCCCACAGCTGACCGCCACTCACCGCCTCGCGCCGGCAGATCTCCTTCAGCTCCTCCACCTTCCGGAGGAGCTTCTCCTGCAGTGCCTTCTCCTTCTGCTTCAGCTCTAGGATTTTCTCCCGCTTCTGCTCCTCACTGGCCTCGGAGTCTTGGGACCCTGGGGAGGGGGGAGGCCCCGGTTTGCCAGCCCGCTTCCTTCCTCACCCCGGGACAAAGGGCTGCGCAGCCAAGCCTGCCAGCAAGGGCCGGACTCTTTCTTTCCTTCTGGTTCCCGAACATAATACAAGGAAACGGGAGGACCATTTTCCCATGCTTAAAAAATGAGATGCAAGGGCTGGAGGAACGGTGCAGCAAATCAGAGCGCTCGGCCAGCAAGCCCAAGGCCCTGAGTTCGATTCCTCAGCACCACGTAAACTGGACACACCTGCCATCCCAGCACTCGGCAGGCTGAGGCAGGAGGATTGCCATGAACGCTAGGTCAGCCTGGGATCAGCCTGAACTATAAAGTGAAATACTGTCTCTAAATAAATAAATAAAATAACAAAGGGTTGGGACGGTGGTCTGGGTGAAGGCCCTGGGCTCAATCCCCACTGCCACTAAGTAAATACATAAATGACTAAATAGTGATTTTAAATGGCTTGTGACGCCGACTAAGAGGATGGCCTGCTCGCGCTGTGACCCCACCAGGTCACCTGAGGATATCAGGCTGCCGTTGCTGGCCATGATGAGCTGGCTCTTGGCCTCCAGGGCAGTCAGCCTGGACGCCCTTTGCATCCCTGTGTCTGTCAGGTCCATTGCGATGTCGTCCAAGCTCCTGGCTGAAGGAATTTTTGCCTGTGATGCAAACAGCATTGAACTGAAATTAATGCAAAAGACCATGTCTTTAATTAACAGAACCACTCAGTTCCTTTTCAAGAGACACTTCAGGAAAAAGCATGAGACAGACTTTGTGCCTAAGACGTTTTCATGGGGGAGAGGGGCTGGAGGAACGGCACAGCGGTTAAAGCCCTCGCCTCACAAGCACAAGGCCCTGAGTTC
Source organism: Ctenodactylus gundi (assembly GCA_004027205.1). Classification (NCBI taxonomy): domain Eukaryota; kingdom Metazoa; phylum Chordata; class Mammalia; order Rodentia; family Ctenodactylidae; genus Ctenodactylus; species Ctenodactylus gundi. The sequence continues at coordinate 42,787 of PVKB01006606.1, forward strand.
GATTCTCCAGCACCACATAGAGCTGGGCGTGGTGGTACACACCCGTAATCCAGCCCTTGGGAGGCTGAGGCAGAAGGATCATCCTGAGTCTAAGGCCAGCCTGGGCTACACCAGTGAATTCAGGACCAGCCTGGGTTACAGAGTGAGACTCTGTCTCAAAAGCAAAAGGAAAATAAAATGTTTTAATGGCTGAACATGGTAGTTTAGGCTTTAATCCATGGTAGCTAGGGTATGGGAGGCTGAGGCAGGAAGATGGTAAGGCTGAGCCCCGCCTAGGTAATTAAGTGACTTAGCGTGACAGACCTGTCTCCAAAACCAAAACTGAAAATGTGCTGAGGTTGTAGGTGAGTGTAGGCTGCATCCCCAGTACCAAAAATAAATTTATAACAACCCTATACAAATCTTTCTCATGGCTTGAATCAGTAACCAACTTTAAAATGTCACCAGTAAAGACACCAATGTATACACATGTGCATGTCAATCTTACAACTTTTAAATCAGCTCAGTGGCTACAGCACTTGCCTAGCATGCACAGGTGGGTTTGATTTCCCGGCACCACACAAAAATTAGCCAGGCACGGTGGTACACATCTGGGATCTCAGAACTGGCAGGCTGGGGCAGGAAGGCTGCTGTGGGTTCAAGGCCAGCCTGAACTACACAATGAGACCCTGTCCCAAACCAAAGCATATATATAATATATATATATATATATATTATATATATATATATATACACACACACACATATATGCACACACACACATATTTACACACAAACTATATATATATATGTATGTATTTCATCTGGATCCAGTGGTATAGGCCTATACTCCCAGCACTCAGGGAGACTGAGCCAGGAAGATCTCAAATTCAAACACGGCCCAAATAATTCAGCCAGACTGTCTTAAAATTAAAAATTGGCTGGGATGTAGCTGAATGCCATAGTACTGGGTCTGACCCCAGCACTCCAAAAACAACCACAACAGCCACAAAAGCTGGAAAAGGAGGGGTGGGGCAGGTCCAGAGAGAGAGAGAGAGCGAGAGAGAGAGAGAGAGAGAGAGAGAGAGAGAGAGAGAGTGAGCGCAAGCACAAGCTGGGGCCACTCACTTTGCTCTGCTTCCGGTCCAGGTAGAACTGGTGCTGGCTGATGGCCATCACCCATATGGACTTGATGAGGGCCGAGCTGGCATACCAGGTCTGCACGAATAGGCCGCTCTGCCCGAAGGTTCTTCTAGACACTGAAATCCTGCAAGGGAAGGATGTGGTGCCTGGATTATTGCCCCCTGCCCCCTGACCCAGCACATAGCCCCTCCCTCCGGTCTTTCGGCTGTGCACCTGAGGCAGTGGGAACAGAGTTTCTGAGTTCATTTTTCTTTAGGTGGTACCAAGGATCATGCCCAGGGCCTTCACATTGAACTATACCCCATCCACTTGTATTTATTTGTTTTTAAGACAGGGACTCACTAAGTTGCTAAACTGCCAAGGCTGGGCGCAAACTTAGATATTCCTGGGCCTGGGGGTGTAGCTCAGTGGTTAAAGCACTCAGAGCAAACGCAAGGCCCTGCATTTGATTCCCTGGCACCACGTAAGTGGGCATGGTTGGTGCATGCCTATAATCCCAGCACTTGAGAGGCTGAGGCAGAAGGACTGTTGTGAGTTCGAAGTCAGCCAGGGCTACACAGCGAGTTCAGGACCAGCCTACATTATGCAGTGAGACCTCGTCTCCAAAAAAAAGTGTGTGTGGGGGGGTGGAGGAATGGCTCAGTAGTTAACGCGTTTGCCTAACAAGCTCTAAGTCTAGTGCTAAGTACCTGAGTTTGATTCCCCAGCACCACATAAAATGGGCGTGGTGGCACATGCCTGTAATCCCAGCACTCAGGAGGCTGAGACAGGAGGATTGCCCTCAGTCCAAGGCCACCCTGGGCTTCATAGTGAGTGCAGGACCACCCTGGGCTACAGAGCGAGACCCTGTCTCAAAAAGCAGAATATTGCCTCAGCCTCCCAGAACACTGAGATCACGGGCCTACGCCACTGTGCTCTAATGACCAAACTTCTCAGACTCAAGCAGTCCTTCTGTATAAACTAGCATATTAAAAGCACACGACAAGCCAGGTGTGGCGTGCACATCTGTAATCCCGGCACTCTGGGAGCTGACAGGAGGATCACCAACTCAAGCTCAACCCAAGCAACTCAATGAGTGACAGAGACCCAGTCTTAAAACAAAAAGTGAAACAAAGGGCTGGGGGCCAGGCACAGTAGCACAGTCCTATAGTCCCAGAACTTTGAAAGGCTGAGGCAGGAAGATCACAGGTTCAAATCCAGCCCTGGCACTTTACTATTTTAACAAGATCCTGCCTCAAAGTCAAAAGTAAAAGACTTCAGTGGGAAGGTCCTGGCACACTTGTCAGTACCATACACATACAGACACACACACACACACACACACACACACACACACACACACACAGACACACACAAACAAAAAATCACTATGTCACTATGCATCTACTCAAAAATGGGTAAGAAATTAGTCAAACTGGAGGCTATATAAAAAGATTTACTTAAAGCAAGCCTGATGTTGCATGCTATAATGCCAGCACTTCAGAAGGCTAAGACAGGAGGGTTTCAAGTTTGAACTGTACTTAGGCAATTCAGGGACTTGGCAAGATCCTGTCTCAAAAAAAATATGGCCTGTGCTACCATGCAGCCATATTTAGCAGCAACGAATAAAGGGGATATATTAAAAAAAATGTAGCAACCGAGAGCTGTGGGTGTGGCACCTGTCTCAGCGTAAAGGGACAGTGCTTCAGGGATAGTAGACATGGCTGGTTCTGCCATCTTCAAAGGATGAACGTGTAGGGGCAGTGGCTATTGTGGTTTGGATCTGGAGTGTCCCTCCAAAGCCTCAGGCATTTGGATGCTACAAATTATTTTCAACTATGTGCTGTTAGGAGACTGGGGGCTAGTCTGAAGGGGTGGGTTATGGGCGTGAGGACTGGGTTACCAGCATGCGCGGGGCTGAAACCTGGAAGGGCCGAAGGGCCAAACACTGAGGTGGGACCCAGAAGGGGTAGATCACTGGGACAGGTCCTGGAAGGACAAATGCTGCTTCCGTCCTCTGGACTGGCCTTGGCTTCCTGCCTGCAATGTTGTGAGGGGCCGCCTCCGTCTCCACCTCCACTTCCGCCATGTGCTTACCCTGCTGCTGGCCGCCCCTGAATGGACTGTGACCTTTTGAAGCTGTGAGCTAAAATCAACTTTTCCTCCCCCAATTTATGGATGTGGGGTATGGAGTCACAGCAATGGAAAAAGTCACTT
>PVKB01006606.1:46204-56912 GCA_004027205.1 Ctenodactylus gundi
CGGGGTGGGGGGGTGGGGGGGGGGGAAATGTGGCTCAGTGTGAAGGCCCTGGCTGGGTTCAATCCCCAATACTGAAAAGAAAAAAGAAAAAAAGGTGGGGGTGGGGAGAGAGAGAGGAGAGAGAGAGAGCACATGCGGGTGAGAGCAAGGAATTGCAGAGCCAGCAAAATGGGGAAGAGAGATGGGGGACAGAGGGAGGGAGGGAGGGCGGGAGACCAAGGGGACCGGAAGCAGGCCGTGTGCTGTGTGTGTGAAGGGCACGGGGACTGGCGTTCCTGGAGGAATCTGGCTTATCTCCTGGGTCATCTTTTGTCACAGCTGTTTCCTCCCATCCCCCTGCCTTCCAAACATCCATAAACATTATCTGGGGACAGAAAAGTAACCACTGAGGACTGATTAAGTTAAGGAGTTCTCTTAAGAGCTTGGAGAGCCTCCATCCTGCTCTGGCCCCTGTCTTGCTGATAACACAGCACTGCACTGTTGTTTGTTTAAAGACCAGGAACTGGTAAAACTAAAAATGAGCAAAGTGGGGGTTGGTAGGGGTGCAGGAAGGAGGATGGCAAGTTTGAGCCCAGTCTGGGCAACTGAGTGACTTAAGTGATGCCCTATCTGAAAAATCAAACCATAAAAAGTGAGCTGGGGGTGTAGCTGGGTGTGAAGGCCTTGGGTTTGGCTGCCAGGACCAAAAATAAACTAAAAGGGGCTGGAGATGTAGTTGAGTGGGAAAGCCCTGGGTTCAATCCCCAGCACCAAGAAAACCAACCAAGCAACCAACCAAACCACAAACCAGAACATACCCTCCCCAAAGAAATTGTACTGTCAGCCAATGAACTCATGTGAAGAGGCGTGGCTTTCATTAGTCCTGAGGGAAAATGCAGGGCACCCTTCAAAAAAAAAAAAAAAAAAAAAACAGCAAAAATACCAGGAGAAAGCCACTTTCTACCACAGGAATATGTTGTAAGATTGTCTGTTCTCTCTCTCTCTCTCAACTGAAAATAACAAATGTGTTAAGTGAGGATGTGGAAAAACTGGAACCATAGAATCGTGACATCCTCCAGCGCCTGGAACCCCCTGAGCTGCCCTGGGAGGTCAGAGTCAGGGCAACCCTTCGCCCCAGGCTCCCCTCCAGGCACACACCCAGGAGTAAGAAAAGCACTGATTCCCAAAGAACAGCGACTTAGCACAGCTCAGCACATGATTCACCGCTGGCTCGGTCACAGAGATTCTCCCGTCCTTACCTGCGTGGGTCGTGAACCTCAACTGCAAATTTCTTCTCCCGGAAATACAAGTTCTCCAGCTGTTTCCATTGGAATAACTAAAATAATAATAATAATAATAATAATAATAATAATAATAATAAAATAGCACAGGAAAAGCCGCATGAGTTTAATGACTTATTTTTACTGATCCTAAAAATCAGCTTCACTAGCCACCGACTTTAAGTCACCATTGTGCCCCTCCTTCGCGGGTGATCCCTGCCCCCAGACTCCCCTCACCCACCCATCTTCCTGGAACAATAAAGCCCCGCAGCCCAGGGGGCACACGCAGCTTCCTGACCCAAAGGCACAATAAGGAGACCCGCAGGGACTGGAGGGGTGGGGGCTGAGCCTTTGGCTCAAGTGTTCATTTCGGGCTGAGGCAGCGAGGGGCGCGAAGGGGAGGTTCAGATCAGAGATGAAATTTCAAACGAATCCAAAGTGAAAGTAAAACACAACCCCGGGCGGAGGAGCCTTTCACCTAGCAGGGTTCCCCAAAGGCCCCGAGCCCAGGGCCAGGAACTGGGGCTGACGTGGGGGTGGCGGCGGGGGGCTGGAGCTGCCTTCTTGGCTTCTGAGCCGAAGAAAGCATTTTCTTTGAGGACATTCCTAACCTTCACAACCTCTGCCGTCCCACCGGCGACATTCTGGCGCTGAATTCTAAGGAAACTGTCAGGTGGCTGGGAGAAACAAACTCTCCCAAACCAGAGCGCTGGAAAGGCGGATGATTTGTTAAAAAGCAGCTCGGGGACACAACTGGGGATCCCTGCTGCATTTTCGGGGCTCCTCGCCAAACTCTGACACCGACACCTCGAGCAAGGGCTCAGCGTGGATTCTGAACCCGGTTCTGACAAGCAGGGAAATAACACAGAGGTTTCGTCGTTCCATTATTAGTCTGTGGCTGAATTTTTAAATTAGGTTCAGCCAACCTTGGTGCCACAGACCCGTAATCCCAGAGCTCTGGGAGGCTGAGGGAGGAGAATCACAAGTTCGAGAGCAGCCTGGGCAATGCGGACACTTAGTGAGACGTTGTTCCAAAATTTAAAAAAGAAATAAATAAAAATAAATAAAACTGGGCTAGGGATGTAGGTCAGTGCGCAGGCCCTGGGCTTGGTCCCCAGACGCTCTCTCTCTCTCTCTCGCTCTCTCTCTCTCTCTCTCTCTCTCTCTCTCTCTCACTTAGACTCCCAGAATCGTAAAAGAACAGTTCCTAATTGTCTAAGTATGAGTAAGTCTCCGCAGTGCACTATCAGCAAAACCATTTCCTGACGGGCAGAAATTAGGACTTTTCCCATGAAACCTGTTTGAAAAGATTCCAAACCCCATAGACAGGAACAGGGCGAGCCGGAGGGTCCCGTGCAGCCAGGGGACAAAAGTGTCCCAAGTGGCCCCGAAGCCCCTCCTGCCCACAGCGACCCCGGCCGGGGGTCGCGGTGGCCACCACCCCTGCCGGCTCCGAGGCCCCGCGCCAGGGCGCAGGGCCACATACCCACTTCCTCCGGCGTCGGCAGAGCGCACGGCCCCGTCTCTTGTAGTCCCCCAGTCCCGCGATCGCGACAGGGCCACCGGGCTGTCCCCTCCTGGGCGGCCGGCGCGCTCGGGCCGGTTCCCAGGCTCAGGTGCGCCGGGCTCCCCCGCGCACCGCCCACGGCGCCTGACGTCAGCGACTGCGGCCCCGCCCCTCTCCGCCCTGGCCCGCCCCCGCCGGAAGCGGCCGCGAGGGCTCCGGGTGGGCTCGCCGGGTGGGCTCGCCGGGTCCCGCGCCCGGGAGGGCGGCGGGTGCAGGAGCAGGAGCCGACGGCAGCGTCCCGCGCCGGGCCGCTTCGAGCCCAGCGCCAGTCTCCTTCCCGGAGGCCGAGGCAGGCGGATCTTCCCACCGGGTCGACTCGGCCTGCGCAGGAACAGGTTTCGCAGGAAGAGTCAGAACTCGGCCCGTCTGTTTTCCTTTGCGGCCGTCATTCCCACACCCATAAAAACCATAAAAAGCCGGCCTCCGAGGGCACCGAGGACTCCGCGGCGGCCGCCCCTCGGGGTCGCTCCGGGGAGCGAGCGCCGCTCCGTCCCCGGCCGGGCGGCTTCAAAGGGACCGCCCGCGGCGTCGTCTGCAAAGACTGAGCCACTGAGCGACACTCCCAGCCCCCTTTTCGTTTTTTTCTTTACTTTTTCTGAGACAGGGTGTCACCCTATAGCCCAGGCTGGTCCTGAACTCACTATGGAGCCCAGGCTGGCCCTGGATTCACGGCAATCCTCCTGCCTCAGCCTCCCGAGTGCTGGGATTACGGGCATGTTGCCACCACACTGAGTTTATGTGGTGCTGGGGAATCAAGCTCAGGGCCTTAGCGCTAGGCAAGTGCTTTAACTGCTGTGCCATTCCCCCAGTTTGGCTTTGAGAACAGGATCTTGCTAAATTGACCAGGCTGAGCTCCAATTTGCGATCCTCCTGCCTGAGCCTCCCAGATTCCTGGGATAACAGGTATGCATTACCACGTCCGGGTTACTATCTTCTTAAGACCACGAAAAATAAGTAAATACGAGCAAATGTTAGTAACTGTCAATTTAAGTAGTTTTGTTGGTGGTGTCATATTTTTGGTACTTGTCTGTATTTCTCAAAATTAAAGTATAAAAGTTTATATGAACTGAACATAAATTGGAGTATTTTATACGAGGGTGACATTTGCCCCTCGGTAATGGGAGGGGTCTTCCCATTTCATATCACTGTCATTGTCAATTTTTTTCAGTACCGGAACCTGGGATTCACACTGAGCTGTATCCCCAGCCCATTTTTATTTTTTGATTTTGAAATAAGGTCTCGTCAAATTGCTGAGGCCAAGCTGGAATTTGCCATCCTCCTGCCTCAGCCTCCCACAGCGCTGGGATTCCAGGTCTACACCCCTTGGCACTGCGGTGGTTCTGATCTATGTTTACAGTTACTATAAAGACACTTCATCTAACTGGAGAGCAACACTCGGTCCAGCCTCCCTTCTGCTAGTGTCTCACGGGGTAAATCAAGGCAGGCGCGGAGCTCCCCGGGGTCAAAATCACGGGGAGATTCCAAACCCACTTGATTCCCACAGGGAAGAGGAAACTAGGAAAAGAAATACCCACCAGGCAAGCTGACCTGTTGCAGCCTGGGAGGTGGAGATACACTGGGCTGGCGGCCAGTCCTGTAATACCATGGCTCAGGGAGGCTGGGGCAGGCGGATCCCAAATTAGAGCCCAGCTCCAGGCAGTTTAGCCATTTGGTCTCAAAAATAAAAATAAAAACTGGGCTGGGATGTCGCTGTGCGCAAAGGCCCAGGGTTCAATCCTCAGTACTAAAAACTGACAACAAAGGAAACAGTCTGAGTCACTCAGAAGCTGGAGAAGGTTGCACAGAAACCCCTCTGCCAAAGTGCAAGCAAAAGTAGGAAACTTTCAAGTTTCGTTTTCTAGTACTCAGAACAGTTAGCTGGGGCAAGAATTGGGCAGGAATTCTTCAGTGTCTTACAGAGAAAAGGTATATGTGCATGTTTTGATGTGCTTTCCTGTTGAATTAGAAAAAAAATTTGTACAAGCCCAAATTTTCTCCTTTCCTTTGCCACGGCTGCCCCCTTTATTTTGACTCAAGCAAGTCCTTGCTAACTTGCCCAGCCTGGCAATTTACAACCAAATTTGCAATCCATTTTCCTCTTTCTCCTGACTAGCCAAATTCCCACTTTTTCAGATTTGAGAGAGAGAGAGAGAGAGAGAGAGAGAGAGAGAGAGAGAGAGAGAGAGGCATTATTTGCCTTGCAACAGAATTAAGAACATAAAAAGAACTGTTTTCTAAAATGATCATTCTGTAGGCCTAATAATAATCATTAATTAGCATCTGTTATGTGGGGCTCGGAAGTTTATCTGTTTATAAACCTGATGTGTGTAGCGACACACGGGAAATACTTGTCCAGCAGCAGTCAAGTGCCCTGTGTCCCCCTCTCCCCCCCGCAATGGTTGGTTATACCTGGTGTGGGAGAGGAGGGCTGGACTGTCCCAGGTGACAGCCAGCAAGCTCACGTTACTTTGATATTGTAAAGGTTTAAAGAGGCAGGACAGAAAAAGAGAAGCAGTATAAATAATAACAAAGATTCGGTCAAGAAATCACAACAGGAAGAGCACACATTTTAACATTCCTAATCATTCTGTCTTTGTGGGCGGCGGGTGCAGGGGATGGAGCCCAAGGCCTGCGCGCTGGCCTGCACCCTCATCCCATTTTAATTCTGAGACAGGGTCTCACTAAACCACTAAGTTGCCCAAGCTGAGCTCCTACTTGCGGTTCTCCTGTCTCAGTCTCCCAGTTGTGCTGGGATTACAGGCCTGGGCCATTGGGCCTGGCATGTCTCCAATTTTATCAACCAGAGGCCAGCTGTTGGGGCCTCATGTCTGTCCCCTGCTGATGACAAGCAGCAGCTCCGTGGCACTGTGGAGGTAGCTGGGTGACCGGGCTTCCCCGTCTGTGAGTTTCGGGCTCAGAGCAATGTGTGTTGTGTCTGTTGCCTTCACTGGTGGCCCTGGGTTCAATCCCCCAACACCACATAAGCCGGGTGTGGTGGTCCTGAGACAGCCTGTAGGTAGGAAATCTTTGCACTGTCCAGGGCCCCGGAGGTCACGGGGAGGAGGCCGGGAGGCCCAGGCACACCCTGCTGGCAGCGGGTGGGAGACACGCTCCCACAGGCCTGGAATGCCTGGGCAACAGGGAACGTGCCCCAGCGTGTGCAAAAATGCCAGGCAGCGTGGACCTGCCCCTAGGGAGGGGGTGTCGGCTTGGGTGGAAACACCCGAGATGCCTCCACGCAGATGATCCAGGTATCTTTAAATCCTGACAGTGAGAGTCCCTGTCACCTGGGGTGCGACCCTGAGCAAGACCCAGCGGAAGTCACAGGGGCATGGCTTCTTGCACTCGCCTGATTGGTCACTCAATTAACTGCGAATTCACCTGGAAATGACTAAATTTCGTCATCTGAGTCCACAGGACATCAAACAATGACTCACGTGGGGTGATCTACTATTACGTGAAGCAAGACAAAAATCACCCAGTATAGAGTGATTCTCTTCTCATTTAAAAAGTTTCCATGTAATGACTCCCCTGCTAGTCTGAAGTACTAGTAGAATTTTGTGGGACCTTTTTTGGTGGTGGTGGTGATGGTACTGGGAACACAGCCCAGCGTTTTCACACTGGGTACACCTCCAGCCCATTTTTACTTTGAGACAGGGTCTTCCTAAATCACTAACTTGCCCAGGCTGGGTGTAAACTTGCCATCCTCCTGCCTCAGCCTCCTGGAGTGCTGGAATGACAGGACTGTGCCATCACACCAGGTCTTTAAAAGCCCAGGTTGACCTGTCATTTTCCGAGCCATCTACTTGATCCCTCAAATGTTCACGTGACAGGGGCAAGGTCTGTGCCTTCCAGCAGGATGCAGGGCAGCAGGAGGGGCTCAGGCAGTACCGACAGTGCCAGCCGAAATACCCCTGGTTGGGGCATCCTGCTCGGGATTCTCATCCCTGCAGCCCTTGAAAAAAGAAAGAACCACAGCAGGTGCTCAGGTGCCACCCACAGTGACAGGGCATCACACGTGTCACCTGTGTTAGCATCTTGCTGAGTTTTCCCAGCAGCCAGAAGCAGGGCCCACATTTAGCCCCATTCTGTGAAAGACAGAACTGAGCTGCACAGAGGTGTGAGTAACCTGACCAAGGTCACACCGGCAAGTGGGGCGGGGTCTGAGTACACATGTATGTAAGCTCAGTCATGCTGTAAAACCCCAAGGTGTCAACGCAGGTCACGGCTCTGACTTTCTAAGTCGGGCAGAGTTCTGGAAGGGCACTTAGTATGCTGAAAATAAAAGAAAAATTGAAGCCGAGCAGTGGCACATGTCTGTGGTTCCAGCACTCTGGGAGGCTGAAGGAGGAGGATCATAAATTCAGGCTAGGGGCTAGAGGGATAGCTTACCAGTTAGTAGGCATAAGCCCCCCCCCCCCCCCCCAGCTCTATATAAGCCGAGTGTGGTGGTGTGAACCTGATCCCAAAACTTAGGAGCCTGAGGCAGGAGAACTGCCCTGTGTTTGAGAGCAGCCTGGGCCACATAGGGAGTTCAGGACCAGCCTGGACTACAGATTGAGACCTGTCTCAAAACAGATGAGTAAATAAACAAAAATTCAAGCCAGCCTGGGCAATTTAGTGACTTAATTTTTTTTTCTTTTTATAACACTAAGGATTGAGCCCAGGGCCTTCACAGTGAAATACATCTCCAGCCCATTTTATATGTTTTGAGACAGTGTCTTGCTAAGTGCCCCAGGCTGGGCTTGAAATTGTGATCCTCTTGTCTCAGCCTCCAAGAGTGCTGGGGAATTACAGCTTTGCCTCTGGGCTTGGTAATTTAGTGACGTAGTGAGATCTTGTCTCAAAAAAAAAAAAAAAAAAAAAGGCTAGGATGTAGTTCAGAGCAAAGGCCCTGTTCATTCCCCAGTACTGCAAATCAAATCAAACCCCAGTCATACTCAGTTATAACTCTCATAAAAAGAAAGCAGATGACCTCACTCAGTACCCTCTGCTAGACAGTGGGAGCTTTTACCCCCTGTCCTTTGTTTCTCAATAAAGGTCTGTTCTACACCAAGGAAAAAAAAAGCAGGCAGAAATGAAGACCACTGACCACCACCTGTGGGCTGGAGCTTTGGGTCCCTCCAGTCTTACTTTGACTGAACTTGTGATTCTCACTTCTATGATTCTCCTGATCTGCACCTCCCACGCCAGCCCCGTCCCTGGGAATGGCCAGGACACTTCCTGGTGACCGCATGCTGGAAGCGTGCTGCAGGCACATGGCAGGACTGTGGCTGGACACCCTGCTGGCCCAGGACAGTCCCCACATAGGAAGTGCACGGTGCCAGCAAGCCAGACCCTGGCTGAAGGGACAACCGGTGGTGGGTGCTTACATCCCAGCAGCCGGAAGGTGTTTAAGAAGGTGCTAGTTTTGCTCTAAAAGAATACATTTTAGCCTCATCTGGTGACACAGGCCTGGAATCCCAGCACTCTCAGAGGCTGAGGCAAGAGGATCACCAACGTGATGGCAGCCCAGGCAATTTAGAGACAGCCTATTTCACATAGAGAAAAAAAGGCTAGACATGTACCTCAGTAGACAGGGCTTCTCTCAGCCAGGTTGCCAGCTCTGCAGCCAGCTGGCGGGCGGGGCAGCGGGATCAGACCTGGTTCTGACTGCACCTGCGCTGAGGAACAGGCGCTCCTCCCCCAACCTCGGCTCTGCCGCCTGTCACAATCGCATTGATTATTGGTGTGGAGGAAGCTTAATTATACCCTGTCCAAACAGGATGGGCTGGTCCTCAGGTGACGCCTGGCGTCCACCCTTCCTCCACGCCACTGCATTCTGCATTAATGGAGAAAGTGTAATTCCACAGGGCAGGTTCTTCTCACCTCCTGGGGTTGACCTCACCTACAGTCAGTCCCTACGGTCACCACACATGTGAAAAAACCATTAAATTTAGCCAGGCATGGTGGCACAGCCCTACAATCCTGGCACTCAGAATCACTGAGAGTTCAAGGACAGCCTGGACCACATGGTGAGACCTTGTCTCAAAAAATAATTAAAAATATAACATCAGAGCTATGGCGTAGCTCAGTGGTTAACAGCTTGCCTGGTGTGCACAAGGCCCTGGGTTCTGGTCACTAGCACCACATAAAAATGAGCTGGGCAGGGCAGCTCACACCTGTCATCCCAGCGCTAGGGAGTCAGCACGCAGCCCTGGCTACACAGAGACTTCAGGGTGAGCCTGGACCACAGAGTGAGATCCGTGTGAACAATAAATACATAAAACAAACACGTCGGTTCCTTGAAAGAAAATGAACCCTGCACTTTCCTGAGCAGGGAACAGGAAGGCTTTTGTGTTTCGAGGCTTTTCGGGAATTCCAGCAGCTGAAAGAGACAACCCAGGTGAGGGAGGGCAGGAATCTTCTCCCCGCTCCCCCCTGGGCTGGTGACAGGTGTCACTGTCCTTCCGAGCCAGTTAATGTGAGGAGGTTCTAATCCCCACCTCCCCGACTCCTAATCCTGAAAGCTCTTCTACCAGGATGGTCACCAGGCTAGAAGCTAGTCACTGCCACACACTGCCTTTATGCTAAGTCCCTGACCTGCTGCTGTCTAGATCTGTCTGTGCAGAGACATTTTTCCTGAGCTCTTTTTGCTGGTGTTTGGCCCTGGGGGTCAAGCCCAGAGCCCTCACGTTGACCTGTGCCCCCAGCCCCTTTTATTGTTCATTTGAGACAGGATCTCACTGACTTGCTAAATTGCCCAGGGTGGGCTCAAACTGGAGGTTCTCCTGCTTCAGTCTCCCAGAGAACTGAGATTAAAGGCCTGTGTTATCAGGACCCTAGCAGAAATTTTCCCTTGAAACACTAAATGAACAACTGATACCTACAAGAACATGGGCTTTGGTGATTTTTTTTTGTTTTTTTTCTAACATTATTATTAGTATTTATTTGGTATCTGGCTCTAGGGATTGAATCTAGGACTTTTGCACTAAGCTACATCTCCAGCCACCCCACCCCCACCCCATCTTTGAGACAGTGTCTCACTCTGTAGTCCAGGTGAGTCTTGAATTCACTATGACGTAGCCAGCCTTGAACACACAGCAATCCTTCCCTCGCCTCCTGAATGCTGGGATTATAGACATATACCACCATGCGCAGTTAATGTAGTGCTGGAGAATCAAACCTAGGGCCTGTGCTTGCGAGGCAAACGCTGTAAGCACTGACCTACCTACACCCCTACCTGCCCGAGATCTTATTTTATTCTGAAACAAGGTCTCTCTTAGTCATAAGCTACCCAGACTGGACTTCAACTTGTGACCCTCCTGCCTTGGCCTCAAGGGTAGGGATTACAGGCCTGAATCTCTATGCCTGGCAAGCCAGTCTTTTGTAAGTCTAATGCCCTTCTAGGTGGAATTAAGCTGAGCTCTGGTGTGTTTTCCCCCTTGCAAACAGGGCTGAAGGAATGACACAGAGGTTAAAGCACTTGGTAAGTAAGCACAAGGCCCTGGGTTCAATTCCCCAGGCCCACATAAGCTGGGTGCAAAGGATTCAAAAGGAAAAGTTCTTACAGTCTGATTTTTTTTTCATTTTTTCCCCATTTTATTGATATGCATAAGTGCAAATAAAAAGAAGCCATGACGTAGGTGGCAATGCCTTAACTGTACATGTGTTGTTAGGCCCAAGGCCTCTTCCGTCCTCGTCAAAGGGGGTGCGAACCTGGCTCCTTCCGCACAACAAGGGTCTGAATTTTTAATGCCATGACGGTTTATGGTTAGTAGCTGGGGACTTGTGAGTCTCTGAAGACTGGGACTTTCTGTTACCCCAGGACTATGGATCCGGACCTGAGCCAGGTCTTCTTCTGTCAAACAGTCATCTGAGAACCCAGAGTGGCCTGAAAGGT